>CAOLHI010005744.1:0-68016 GCA_948474755.1 Ctenosaura bakeri | reverse complement strand
TAAACTATAACTCCTGGCATTCCTCACCACTGGAAATGCTGATTCATGGACTGAACTATTGAGACTTGCAATCCAACATCTGGAGGGCTAAACATTTTCCATTCCTGAACTAGCCAATATTGTCTACTTCATCAGTTTCCAGACTTTGGCTGCCAGAAGATGCTTAGCTACAGCTTCCTGATTAATGGCCATGGAGACTGAGATGCCTGAGAGATGAAATCCAACAGGATTTGAGACTTAAGATTTGGGACTACTGGTCTAGCTGACAGTAGCTGTGAACAATTGTAAGTTGATCTCTTTCAAGACTGGAGGTGCTAGGAACTGAACCTCCGTGCAGGGCATGCCTTTTTCCACTGGGCTATAATGGCTAAAACACCTTTTAAATTTCACATGTCTCCGGACCACCATTAAACCTTGCATCAAGGTTTCTCAGTATTTGCCTCAATTGCTGTTCTTAGGCTGCACTTACTCCAGTTCTATTCATTTCTATCAATCTATCATATAGTGTATTGAAAATAAAGTATGCCTACCTGAGGGCTAGAAATGAAATTAGGAAGTAACCAGATTCTGGGAAAATGAAATATCTAACTGTAGTTATTTATAAATTAAATTGAATGCTCACACACCTTTTTTAAAAACAATTGATGGTCAAACAGATGCTCCAGGTGAGTTCATGGCAATCTGAACAGCTTCTGCTTCAGCTGTCAAGAGACAAGGCTGAAATTAATTCCAAGTGTCTTGTTTAATAGGCTCTAATTCTTGCTTAACACAGTTTCCAACTTCCATATTTTTAGTTCCTAGTTCTTACATAAAGTCAGACGTTGTGTAGATTTAGGAATGTCTAAAATTATTGAAATCCATGGCTACAGCCACAATTGCAAACACACTTAACTAGGGGAGCAAACCATATTGAATCCATTGAAACTTACTTCGAGGAAAGCATCCACAATTGTTCAGCATAGTGAGCCTATCTCTGTGTTGGATCAAGGTGCCAGAGGTTTAGATGCAGCCTGAATAAAGTACTCAGATTTGAACAGCTCTGCTATTAAGCTTTGGAACATTCTGTCTCATGCCTCTCTGCCACATGGAGTCTGGCTTCTGTGAAGTGCTTTGCCATTATATCTAGCTCAGGGCTTAATCTTGGAGCAAGTTAAATTGCAAAGATACCCTGGTGAGCCACCAAGCAAAGCAAACTTTACATATGCTATTTAAAAAGGCCATTAGAGGGCGCCTCAATCGTTTTCTGAATGGAAACGATGACATAGAACTTGTTTTCTTACCTTCGCTTCCGTCAAGATTTTACATCTATTGAAACAATCATACCTATGTAGACAAGTTGGAATACTAAACATGACAACTTCTGACACCAGCGTTTACTTTATGAAAACGTGTGCCTGACAAATCAGTAGTCTGAAAAGAACCAGCACTTTATTCTCATGTTTGCTGCTTCCATGTTCGTATGCTCATTGTTAAGTTCTAGTATTTGTGTGTGAAACATTAAGTTTTGAAAAATTCAAAAGAAATCTATATGTATGACAAGCTAGCCTTTCTGCCTGTCATTCCTCTTTCTGGTTCTCTGGTTCAGTTGGGAAACACAGGAGAAGGGAGAGAGATTTGGGCTGTCTATAATCATCTTCCTGTATGAAATCCCTCCTATTCCTTAATTGCTTTCGAGCGATCTCATCAGCAACGACATCATTCCATTCCTTCCTCTTTGAATAATTAATATATCTTTTGCTGTTTGACACTACATACACCCCTGACAGCTGAATCAAACTGCTTAGCAGCTGGCTGTCTTGCAATTCTCAAATGAACTCTTGGACCTGCACTGTTGACCTTCAGAAGGAATGTGCAACAGCGTTAAGCTTTCTTGTTGTTGTGTGCCTTGAAGTCATTTCCAGGTTATGGAGACCTTAAGGTATATCTCTCATGGGGTTTTCTGGGGATGAAATGCATCCAAGGTCACCCAGGGGGTTTCCATGGCCAAGCAGAGAATTAAACCAGGGTCCTAGTTCAACACTCAAACCACTACACCATGCAGGTTCTCAGACTTTCTTAGAGCAGGTCAAATAATTTGTCCATCTCATAGAGATAGATAATTTGGGGACTGCAGTTCTCATAATTCCCAGTCAACACAGGCAATGATGAGCAATGATGGGAACATTAGACCCACCCATCTGCAAGATACCAGGTTGCTTCCTCCTCTACTCGTCAGAATCACATACAGTGGACTTTCCTAGACAGTGGACTTAGTTGTAAAGCAGGCTAGCCCTCCAGAGAACTGGCCCTCCAGTTCTCATCCTAAAATTCAGTATAGCCAATGGTGAGGAATGCTGGGAGGACCAGATGATTCCCATTCCTGCTATAAATCTTGTGTGTTCTGTCACTAAAACATAGGTCACCTTCCTTGTTTTATTTTGTTTTTTTAAATATAAAATAGGGCTGAACCATTGTGCCCTGTCATTTCACTCTCTGCAAATTTACCATTGGCCACCACAGTGCATCTTATTTTAGGTCAGGGGTCAGGACTGAGGATCCTCAGCCCTATTCCAGAATCCATATATTCTTGATCCATTCTCCTTACACATAAGATATTCCTCTCCCATGGTATATGCTTATGTGAGTGACTAAAGATTCACCCAGTTAAGATGCTCACCGCTCAAGGAATGGGATCCTATTTAACTTGAGAGGAATAATAGCTTTAGAGCAAAGCAGCAGAGCTTCTAAATGCTGCAAGCTTCTTATAACTGGACTAAGAAGCTTACTCTGTATCTCCACAAGCTCATTAGCTGCAGGCCATTGCTTGCTATTAATTACACTGGCCTCTGGTTTGAATTAGTTCAGGTAAGTGTATGGGAGGCTTCTTTTTGCTATCAAAAGATTTGAGGAAGTGGTTCTATGAAGCAGATAGCTATGGAGGGAGGAAAGGGGGATTGTAAAAGAGTGTTGGTTAATCTCCAGGCTTTAAGAAATCAGCAAAGTGAAATCCAAAGCAAAGCTCACATAACTATAGAAAAGGCAGGGAACACCCAAAGACAAAGCTGACTATATAGCTCAGTTAACAATGCAGTTCAATTCATTAAGAGTCAAAAAGGATGGACCCCAGTCCACATCATAATACTTCATTTGTGTGAAGTATGTAGTTTGGTGATATGAAGCCACACCAGGGAAATTCCTCTGGAAGGGAACTTTTCCAAACTGAATTCAAGTTTGTCCAAATCATCTGATCCCCCGGAAATGGTTTGCCTTATGAATCTCAGGAGACACTTCTTGCTGGCAACCACCTCACCCAATTAATGAATAAACTGGAATTATGACCTTAAATTGCAAGAAGATTTTTGTTTATTTGTATACTATGACTTCATGGTTTTCCCCCCAGATCAGCTTGTTTCAAATTAAACAAAACTGTCATTGTATCAGGATATATCTACCAATTATAGCTTCAGAAAATTAGTCAGCACTACCATTCAACAGAAGTAATTGGCTAATGAAGTAATAGATCAGTTAGGTGAGTGGCAAGCTGAACCATGCAAATGTGTTCTGCTATGACAAGAGTTGTGAAAGAAACTCTGCTTTTAATATGGGAGGATTCCTCCCTTACAACCTTGTTATGATGTCCAATTATTGCATCTCCTTTCTGGTAACGCAAGATTGAGCCTGGCTTATGTCTGCTTTCTTGTTAACTTTCTTCTTGGTGGAAACAGAGGAATAAATAAGAGCATAAGGAGAGCCCTGCTTGGTCAGACCAAGGCCTGTCTAGTCCAGCGTGATCTCCCACAGTGGTCAACCAGGTACGCATGGGAAAGACACAGTAGGAAATGAGCACCGCAGCACTCTCCTGTTGATGTTTCCAGCAACTGGTATTCAGAGAAATGCTGCCTCTTCTAGTGGCACCAACATACAGGCATATTCCTGACAAAATTTCCAACAATTGTCTTAGGTGCCATAAATTTGTCTAACTCTACTGAAATCCTAAGTTTCACTAAGCACCGAGCATGTGAAGAGTTTCCTTTTGTCTATCCTGAATCGTCTGTATTTTACTTTCACTGTATAATCTGAAGTCTGAGTATCATAAGAGAAGAAACTTTTCCAACACCATTAGAGTCATCACACTACTTGGCTGACTGGATTTTGCATAGATTCTGATCTTGTTACCCTGTGCCCACATGCTACCTGGCACAGATTCCAAGCTTTCGCTTTTCTAAAAAATCAAGTTGACACCATGCAGGATTCTGTAAATGGTGCTATTGTGTCATGCTACCCCTTACTCATATTCTTCCCTAAGCTAAGCAGACATCAACATTGTAATTTCTCCTAATATGGAACTGGCTCCAGCCACCCAATAATTTTGCTTGCCTTTTTTGCATCTTTTGCAGCTATGCAGTATCCTTTTGACCAGAACTGTACATAGTGTTACGACACTGATCAGCCTATAGATTTCTATAAGGTATTACAATATTGGCAGTTGCGGGCTTTTTAAAAATCCCTTCCCCAATATATCTGCAGTGGGAAATAGGGCTCTTAACAATTTCTCTACTCTCTCTTCAACAGCAGAGAATAAAATACATTTAATGTACAGTACCAAAGATCTTGAACAGCACCTCATTCTTCTGCAGCATGGCAGCCTGCCCACAGTAATTATGTGATCTGTCCTAAAATGAGTTAATGTAAATAGGTATCAAACTCATGAGAGTTCGAGTGACAGGAAAGGCCAGAAAATTTCTCCCTGGTCTTATAAAGCTGACAAAATTGGTGTGACTCTGCAGTAACAACTGCTTTGAGACTGCCACTAACACCCTGCCAGCTTGATCATCTTATGGCTCCCAGGTTACCAGTGCTGATATCTGGATACTTTTATTACAGTCAGTCCTCATGATATTTTAACATTACATTTCAATACGTTTATGATATTATTATTCAGTCTTTTGACCAAGAGGCTCCCCAAAAGAGACTTACAAATAAAACTTAAAAAAAAAAAGAAGCAGATGTGACTCCTCCACAGTTTTTCCAAGTGCAGCCTTTTCTATGAAAATTAAGAGATGTAGTGGTTTGCCTCAGCTGGTGCAAGGAATGCTATGAATGGTTGCAGCCACCAAAAAAACAACAAACAACAACAACAAAACCCAACTGTATTCAGTGTAGTTCATTTTCTAAGGCCATTTCCACACTAGACTGTTACAGTGCTATTATTCCACTTTCAAGGCCCCTCCCTAAACAGAGGCTCCTCCCTAAACTGCAAACCCCAGGATTCCATAGGATGTTGAAAGCAGAATAATAGCACTGTAACAGTCTAATGCAGAAATCCTCTTAAGTTTATGTGAGTGTAGACAGAATACTTCAACTAACTGGCCCCGTCCATTAGCCAAAGGACTAAAGCACATGTGTCAAACATAAGGCCCGCAGGCCAAATCTGGCCCGCCAGGCCATTTCATGTGGCCCTTGCACCTCTCCTGCAGTTGTGGCACTCTCCCCACCTGGCGAGCCGAATCGCTACATGTGGACCCCTGGCTGATGATTTTAAAAAATAACTTTATGTTTTCAAAACTCGTTTTTCAATAAACTACAATAGTTGTACACTTGAACATCTGTTTGCCATTATTTTCTCCAGACTTCTAGTTTCAGAGCTAGTTATTACTAAAACCAATAATAAATGAATGCAGAGGCCATTATTTAATGTGATAAAAGAGTAGATACATTTATATAGTCTTAAGAGATACAACCGGCCCTTTGAGGGCAACCATAATGCTGAGGTGGCCCAAGATGAAATTGAGTTTGACACCCCTGGACTAAAGGCTGCTAAATTATAAGAGGGCAGCTGTAGTATTGTTATTGCAGAATATTGCTTGTAAACTGCCTTGAGAATCAATTGACTGAAAGTCTTATAAATACATGAATAAATGAGTGAACAAATAAGCTAGCAAGTGTAGTAGTACTTCCCATTTCTTTATTAGCACAAAAATCAGACACCAGAAATTGTGTATGGTTGCTTTCTTTTAATAGCCTTATTTAAAGGATAATTTTTCAAAGAGAAAAAAAGTTACATTGGAACTATAATCTGCTCCCAAGGAAGGAAATATGGTCTACAGATTCATCCCCTGCCCCTGTCCATGGCAATTCAAAACATGGGCACAGTAAGGGATCCTTCTTGCCTCTTAACATCAAGGCTGGTAAACACTACAATATAATCTCACTAGTCTCAGCACATCCTACATACCACATCCCTGGTTGTGTAGGAGACCTGAAATGAAACACAGGTAGTGATTGTATCAATATCTACAAAGAGCAGCTTGCACCGTAGTCCTATGTACAGTTAGACCAGTTCTTACTAGTCCAGTCCAATGGTGGAAGAAAGCCTTATTGGATTTAATGGGTTTAGTCCAAGTAAGCCAGATAATATGTTTATTGTGTAAACGTGGTTTAACTTGCAGATACAGCAATATCTTTAAGTGTATAAGTTTCCTCCCAATGTCTGTTCTGTTCTGGAATACTGTGTCCAGTTCTGGGCACCACAGTTCAAGAAGGATATTGACAAGCTGGAGCACGTCCAGAGGAGGGTGACCAAAATGGTGAAGGGTCTGGAAGCCATGCCCTATGAGGAGCGGTTTAGAGAGCGGGGGATGTTTACCCTGCAGAAGAGAAGGTTAAGAGGGGACATGATAGCCATGTTTAAATATTTGAAGGGACGTCATGTCGAGGAGGGAGCGGGCTTATTTTCCGTTGCTCCAGAGAATAGGGCAAGGAGCAATGGATTCAAGCTGCAGGAAAAGAGATTCCACTTAAACCTCAGGAAGAACTTCCTGATGGTCAGAGCTGTCCAGCAGTGGAATAGGGGGAGAAGCGGGGAGAAGGCAAGCATGTGCCTCATGAATAATGAAATATGTGGAGGGAGGACTCTATGTGGTGGCTGAAGCCATGACAAATACTAACAGTCAATAGCAATCTAAATGCTAACAGTCAATAGCAATCTAAAAATTCGGACTCAGTGCAAAAAAAATAGATGATTTGAATTCCCCCCCCCTATTTTAAATAGGTTACATTGATTAGTTGATTTCATTGCATTGCATCCTGAAATCCCATGGCATTTTTTTTTCCAAGCGACACCTTCCAACCATTTCTTGCTGGATCTTTAATGAAACCACATTCACTCACAAAAGAGAGGGAGTTGTTATTGCCACTTGGCTGTCTTTTAAAGAGACAGATACTTTATACGATGACGATGACGACGACGACGATCCAGACTTTCTCCCAAAATTGGGAATCAAGGTGGCTTAGAATTTAAAAGTACAATACAGTTAAAAATATACAAAAAGTGAACATTAAAATAGAAGTAAACTAGCACAATATTAAACATTTCAAATCTCTAGTTAAAAGAATAAAATATAATTTAAAAAATTTAAAAACTATTAAAAACGTTTCTGTTTAAAACAATACAGCACCCAGCCTAGCCCACTGTGCTCCAAATGGGAGTAACTAAGGCATGTACTATTATAGCCAGAACTGGCTTGTCAAGGAATAGGTGCAGCTGGCGCAGTTGTCTGGATTATGTGTTATTTTGTCCACTTTCATCTAGTCCCTTACTGATGACAAACACTGGTTTAAAACCAATTCAGGCTTCTTGGATTAGAGTGGAGAAGAGTAGTAGATCTCAGTGTCATCTGCATATTGAACCTGAAATTTAAAAAGATCCCACAGGATCATAAGTGTTCCATTAAGAGATAGTTCTACATGAGAGGGAAGGTTAAAAAAACACAATTTTTCACTCCATAATTGCAACTTGACATTGTTCATTTGGGTAAAAGGTAAAAGCAGATGGTAGAACGAAAATGTGGAACTGTAGCATCAATCAATAATCATTGTAATTGAAAAGTTGCCAAAAAGAAAAGAAAACACAAAAATGTTCATTCTTTTCCATGCGGGAGATAACATAGAAACTGGCCACCAACCATAGTTATACAGAAGCAAGAGCCACTAGATAATAGTGTCTTTTAGTAAATCTCCATAACACAATCTGCCATGCCTTAGTGTGTTCTACAGTATTGTGACAAGACAGGCAAGAGAATAGTTAACTGTGTTTCCCATGGCAGAGCATAGTTGAATAACACTTTTGAATATGGTTTCATTTTCATTGTTTTTTACATCATGCTTGTTTCTCATCCCTCACAAACACATCCATGCAGACACAGATGAACTTCCTTGCTGACTTCTCTGGGTGCATACCTGATACACCTTCTACAACCAAAGAAATGTCTAGATGAGGTGTAGTTTTAGAACTATTGTCTTAATTCACACTGACAGCAGACCCACTGTGTGATGACAGCAGCCTTGCATATCCTTGCATGCACTTTTTCATTAAAAATGACAGTGAACTGCTTCCCTGTGTCAAGCTATCTACTTGCCAAGCTAAAGCGCTTCAGGGGGATGGAGCTGATGCATACTATTACCATTAGTTAGGGAGCTATGGTGATGTTAACAATTGTCATTTTAATGCCAGTAGACTTTTATGGGAGAGAAAGATTACAAGGAAAATACATCCTTCTTAGGAAATCGGTCATGTGAAAGTTTCAGGATTTATTTGATGCAGTTATACAGGTATCTCTTTTGTTTTTTTTAAAAAAATATTTTCATAATAACAATTTTAAAAAATATAAAACAACATATAAAGAGAAAAATAAAATACTACTGTCTAAACAACCTATTTAAACAAACACAAAAACAACAAAGGGGTAAAAAGGGTACACACATGACTTCTAGCTTCCCAAAAAATGGTTATGATTACTTAATATACTTCTTCAAAGTTCAATAAAATATCAATAACTAAATAATATGATTCCTAATCTCCAAAACTGGTTATATAAAATTTGACTACATTTATACTTGCAATATAATTACTTTTTTACTTTGTTAAATGTAGTGAAGCTACCATATAAAAAAAGTAACATCCTACAAAAATATTTCTAACCATATTATTGAAATCCTATTGTTGAATGTCTTAACCGCTCTCAGAAACACTATGACCTTCTTCTTTGTTTCTTAAACTCAAAGACTCATCTTTAATTAATGTTGTCAGTTTATCCATCTCAGCCATATTCAACAGCTGCATCACCCAGTCACCTTGAGATGACATTGTGGGATGTTTTCATTTTTGAGCATAGAGCATTTTTGTTGCTGTTGTCATATAGTGTATAATTTTTTAAAAGTTCTTATTTATTTGGCCATCCATCAGTCCCAGTAAAAACAATTTACCTTCAAAATGTCTTTCATCAATTGTTGTTGGTTTGATTTTTAATCACCTATATAAAGAAAAGTGGGATATACATGTTGCAATACATCAAATTAGTACCTGGTAGCATTATACAAATTGCACAGAAAACAAAGCCTGCAATTTACACATGCTGGCCCAGTAGCAAGGTGAGCAGCAGCACCAGTAATAGCCGAAAGTTCATATTGAACCATGTGAATTCTTGTTGGCTGATATATATATCCTGATTCTTGTTGCTTTCACCTTGTCCTGTTTTCCCAAGGGTCCAGCCCCACAAAAGGCAGGTCTTTGAAAGCTGCATGTTGCCTATGGTGCCAAAACATCCCGCTTACAAAAAGAGTGATAGAAATGAGTGCCAGTTTATCCTTCCTTATCTTCATTTCCTTCAGTCACTCCAGTGAGGAAGACCTCCCCTGTGTTTTGTCAGTCTTCTTTGTGCCGCATATAACAAACTTCAGCTAGTGGAACACATAGAGGTTTTTTTCCCCAGTCACTATATTCTTGTTTAATTGTTTTCAGTCAAAATAATCTCCCACTTAGTCATGGAGAAGAATAGAGAGGAGTTTCCAAAAGCTTGCTGAAAAAGAAAGATCTGCCACGAAAAGGACAGCAAAGAAGGAGCCATTCTAGGCTATCATGGGAGGGAGTTCCAAAGTGTGGGAGCAGTTGCACAGAAGACCTGTGCCCATATTCCCACCAACCATGCTTGTGAAGCTGGTGGGATAGAGTGCTTTCCCCTGAAGATTTTAAAACTCAGGCAGGCTCACATGGGAAGATACTGTTCTTCAAAGAGCCTGGGTCTGAACTGTATATGCCTGATAACAATTTAGTTGTAGACTGGTCTATTCGTCTTTTTAAAATGATTTCATGTCTAGGGAATATTTTCACTGAACTTTGTGCCTTGTACAGAAAGTTGTAAATATTTTATTTATTTATTTATTTGTATCTCGCCTCTCCATATGGATCGAGGCGGCAAACAACTTATAAATAGCATGTATTTCAAAACATTTCTATACATGCCCCCAACAAGCTGGGTACTCATTTTACCGACCTGCGAAAGGATGGAAGGCTGAGTCAACCTTGGAGCCCGGCAGGATTGAACTCACAACCTTGTGGTTTGTGACTTGCAGTACTGGCATTTAACCACTGCACCACCAGGGCTCCCTGGTACAAAAAACAAATCAAGTCCCTAGCCCTTGTTATTGTGAATATAAGCAGAGGATCCAGGCTTCACAGTGAGGTTCTTGGCCTTCATATTTACTATTTCTCTGACTTTAGTAGTCTACAAGCAGATTTTCCTACATCTAAAATGTTACACTTACAGCTCTATATTTGCCAGCAGACAACTGCTTGTAAAAATCATTCCAAATCATACACAAATTACAACATTCAG
Source organism: Ctenosaura bakeri (assembly GCA_948474755.1). Taxonomy (NCBI): domain Eukaryota; kingdom Metazoa; phylum Chordata; class Lepidosauria; order Squamata; family Iguanidae; genus Ctenosaura; species Ctenosaura bakeri. The sequence goes on along the minus strand of CAOLHI010005744.1, from coordinate 57,364 downwards.
AATGAAGCAAATTGACCATGTTAATGCAAATGAACACACTTTCATGCATTTATATATGCGTATTTTGTTCTGAGCACAGTATTTGAATTTTCTTGGCAAAGAATGGGCTTCTTCTGTGAAGTTTTTGAGATACTTAAAGAAAACAAGAGCAATGTTGCTTGTGTCGAATATTAATATTCAAATACATTGCAACTAGTCGCTTAAATAAGCAAAAAGAGTAAAGCATTACCTTTTAGCGCCTTTCCACCCTATACTGTTATAGTGCTATTATTCCACTTTCAACATCCTGTGGGATTCTGGCATTTGTAGTTTACTGAGGCCAAAGAGTTCTCTTGTTGGGAATTCTAAAGACCCCTCCCTAAACTGCAAGTCCCGGGATTCCATAGGATGTTGAAAGTGGAATAATAGCGCTATAACATTATAAGGCAGAAAGGCCCTTAGTCTTAGAAAATGAAATTGTAGAAGTGATGCGCTGCCTCTTCTTGCATGGTCTTTGTGGATGTATACGCATTTGAACCCAGGACTCCTAAAAGAAAAAGTTCAATAAACCGTCCAAAAGGATCCATACCCTTCATCTGTCCCAATTTGTCATGGAGATCCCTGATTAATCCTCTGTCATCCCTTTTTTTTCGACTGTTTTAAAATGGCTCAGTTTTTCTCTCCTCCTCCCACTTTTCCCCTTTCATCTTACTTCAGTTACAGCAAACTCAGTTTGAAATGCAGAAGTAGTTTGCATTCTCTTAACTCAGCATGGTGGAAAAAAGAAGGGAGAGGGTTAAATCCTGCCCTTCTTTGTAGACTCAGGCAAACCAAACTGCTGCAGCCTCTCCCAGCTTGTGTGTTTTTCCTCAGTAATAACTTTGCCATCTGGCCACACTCTGAGGTGGCCTGACTACATGTGTCCTGGTTTTTACCTGTGGAGGGTATGAGATCACCTCTGAAATGCATTAGTGTTTACTTGGAAACCTTTGGGTGAAAAACTCTTCAGCCTACAGAGAGAGATGACATCTACACACTTGAGCAACTATACTAAATGTGTGAAATGCCTCCAATGCTGCACAAGCCCTAATCAGCCCACTAGCAATATTCTGTCAGGATGAAGTCTCTGCACAGATGAGAAACCTAACAAGTAAAACCAGCTTGGATATGAAGAAGTAAAGAAAAAGGCAAATTAAATTATCTTTGATTTTGCTTGCAGGGTTTCCCCATTTTTGTAATGACAGCAATGCCTAAGACTGCATATGGAACAAAGCCGTGGGTTAATGAGATCTATTTAGGATACATGACAGATTAGCCTAAACTGCCCTGGATGGACCTCTAGGCTGCAATCTGACTCAGTTATGTAAAATGTAACTACTTCATAGTTTCCCATTTAACACAATTGCATCATATTTGCTGAGGTTATAACGTGTAGGAGACTTTGGCCTGTTGGCTGCAAACATATAATATCTGCATGACGAGAAAAGAGAGATCTCTCTGCTGAAGGAAGCAGGGCACTGTGTTAATTCCTTTATTATTAGCACAGACAAACTAAGGCCATTTCTGCACCATACCTCCTTCCATTGTCCTCTCTTCGCAGTTCTGGCAGCACCTTTGCTGGGAAGGGAGCACAGCAGGAACACTCCCCTCCGTACCTGGCCATTTCCCTGCGGAAGGGAGCGTGAGTGACATGTGCCTTCCTTCCGCAGCACAGCCGGGTTCTTTCCCATACTGTGCTGGGGAAGGAAGCACCTCTATCACACTTCCACCCTTTCCGCATGGCCAGGAGTGAAAGAAGCATCACATGATCACGAGCACTTAACAGATTTATTATCTTAGGTGAATATCCCTTGATTGCAATGGGTGGTGATGGGTTGGCAGCGGGACCATGACAACATCGTGCAAAAGCACAATCAACAGACCGCTGTCATTGCTTCTCAAACCTGGAACTGTGATGCCATGTGGAAATGGCCTAAGTTGGGAACAGCAAACAGACCTCTCTGTCATTTTGAATTTGTTTTTTGGGCTGCTAAGAGGTGCCAGAGGCAGTTCAGGGGAAAAATTTGCCCACTGCAGTGAAATTGTTCATCTTAGTCCCCACCAGGGTTTCAGTCAGGGGTCCTTCCCAGCCCTGTCTGGAGATATCACTCCCAGGAACCTAACCTGTTAGTATTAGTGTTCAAAACATGGACCTTGCCACTGAGATCAAATTAACACTTTAGTTGTTTCCCAAACCAGTCTGAGAGCCACTGAAGCTCTTTTCAGTACATTGAGTGAAATATGCTCCTGCTGGTGGACCCCTATTAACAAGCAAAAACAATGAGTTGCTTCTTAGTATAACGTTCAGTTCCATACAAGCAACCTCCAGGTGTTCAACATTTGGGCCTATCAAATGGTTTGCATATTTCCCCAAGACCTGCTCATACTACGCTAAAGCCGATAATCTGCCCTTAGTGACATCCCACAGAGTTCAGTGGTCCTGCCTGCAAGCTGGTCAAAATGCCATAAACACTAACCTTGGAGTTATTGAGCACAATAGCACTGGACTGTTGTTTTTTTCCTTAACTGAAAGGGATGTCTTTTTTTCAAGAATTAGCTCTCTCTGAAACATAGGGAAAAAAATAACCCAACCAAAACCCATCAAGCTAATAGAACAAGCTAAAGACAATAAATATTGGGATTTGAGAGTGCTGTATTCATACCTGGGCTGTGAAACCTGGGATCTTCAGTAAACACCAGGGAATTTAAGGTCTGGGCTACAAGTTATGTCAGAAGGAGTGTCTGGAGTTTCTGCCATCTCACAACAGGACAGGAAAGACTGAGAGTTCACAGACATCCCATATTTTATCTCTGTTGTTTATCTGTAGAAGATGATTGTGCCTCTGGGTTGAGAGGAATAGGGAGAATTAGTCACAAAAAGAGAAAGGATGAACAAACAGAGACAAAACAAAAGACAGAGAAAAGCAGCCAGCTGCTCTTTGCCTCTCTGTGTGTTTGCCTCCTCCTGTTATCTTCAGCATCAGCCTGCTCTTCCACAGGCCACCTTGGACATGATATGACAAATGTGACACAGAGCTGTGTGGTCTAGTGGTTTGAATGTGGGAATGGGACTGAGAGACCAAGTTCAGATTCCTGCTCAGTCATGAAAATCCACTGGGTGATCTTGGGCAAGTAATAGTCTCAGCCTTAACAAATCCCTGTTAGTAGCCATAAACCCTCATACTTTGATATGGTCTAATTGGTAAATATTAATTGGCATGAAATTAAATTATATACACTTATGGCTGAAAGGACGTGTAGAGAAGGGACATTAGCTGGGAAGATTTGTAAAAGTAGGTCAGAGGTGACCTCAGCATGGCCAGGTCATAAGTTCACTGCCAGATTAGCCAGGAAAGCCTGACTTAATGGCTAAAGCCAATCCTCTCAACTGCCCAACCTCAGAAAAGAATAGTCAAAGAAACTGTCCAGGTGCAGCAGGCAAGCACCTCTGCTGTGCACATTTCCTACCAACACTTTCCCCAGTCATATTACCCAAACAAGACCCTGAGACAATCAGTCCATTCCAGACTCCTTTTATTTATTCTGCCACCCCTCACATCACTTCTGGGAGGCAAATAGAGTATAAAAACCCTCTGCTTTGGCCAGTTACTTTGCTGTACATCAGATGCTGAATGTCACTTTGAATTCTGATTTGTAGTGCAACTCTAAGCCACATCACTGTTTCTTTGCTACTCTTCTGAATTGGTAATTATTGCCCCAAAACCTGAAACTTTGCTATCAACCTTTCCTCCCTTTTCTTTTGCCTAGCCTTGTGTTATTGTGTGGCTGCTTGCATCTTGCATGTGATTGTTAATTCCCCAATAAAACACATTTTAGTTTACTTTTGAATCTCTGGCTGGTTCTTCCCATTAACATTGGTGTCAAAGTTACCCCCCCCCCGCAGGCCTCCTAGTTTGAGCTGACAATTCTCCACCTTTGAATGGCATCGTGGGTGGACCCCTGAGTCACCTATGTTTTGGGGTGACACCCCCTCAGAATAAATCTTATCCCTAGGATAGAGTCACCATAAATCAGAGTTGACTTGAAGGCACAGAAAAATAACAAAACCAGATTCTAACTCTGAGAAGGAAACAAGCCCCATACATAAAGGTCCTTTGTTCTTTCATTTGTAGATCTTATGTGCAGGTCTTTTCTTCTGACTTATGGCAATCCTAAGGCAAACCTATCACAGGGTTTTCTTGGCAAGATTTGTTCACAGCAGCTTTGCCTTCCTCTGAGGCTGAAAGACTGTGACTTGACCAAGGTTATCCAGTGGGTTTCCATGGTCCAGCAGGGTTTGAATCCTGGTGAGCCAATGTCCTACTCTAACACTCAAACTACTACATCATACCAGTTCTTCTTCTTCATGTACTTTTGAACAATTAGAAGGGGAGAGTTGAAGGGAAAAAATATCTACAGTAAGATAAACTCAGATGACTTTTTCAATCTTGGACATCTTCAGATGTTTTGGACTACAGCTCCCATCAGCCCCACCAGCATGACCAACAGTTGGGGGGGGATACGTTCTACTCTGGTGTACACTAAAAGGAAAGCAAGTCACGAGACATTCCCTAATCATTCCAAGAAATTGTGGGGAACAGAAAGAAAAGAGAAAGGTGGCTAACTTGGTAGGACTGTATTTCAGTGTGTATAACCTATTGTATCCATTAATGCAACGAGGAGGGATAGATAGCAGAAGTTGAGTTGACTTTAGCTATTATCAGCTCCCCTTTATTGTGTTGCTCAGACAAAATCTCATAGCAACGGAAGATACTTTATATCTTCCTCATTCTGTCTGATTAAGCATGGCCTGACCATTATACCATAAAAGGAAAATTGAGCTTGCTTTTAAAAGAGAGAGCCTTTTTAGAGAATGGTAACCTGTTACAGCTAATGTTCATCAGTCACCCATTAAACAGCAGTGAATGGCCCTTAGATTGACTACGGTGGATTGCAACACAGGAAAGCTCCTTTTTAGGCTTTGTGTTCTGTCCAGAACACTTTGGATAGATCAAGAAATCATTTGGTACAGAACTGGTCAAAACTGGTCTGACTACTTCAGTATAGTCTACATCGTGGTAGGTAATGCACAGGGAGGGAGAGGCCAATTTCCCTCCAACTTCCTGTGGGCCCTTCTGAATGACATGGAAACACCTCCTTCAACCATATCACAGCCAAAATGGTGACAAAAAATGATGTTGCATTACTTCCAGCTGCCATTTTGACCAGGATATGGCTGAAGGAGGCAGCACTGGAGAGCTCTGAAGGTGTTTAAGGCATATTTGTGCACCTTTTCAAACATCTAAGGGTTTTTAAAGCACACTTTTGAGACAAATATAAGTAAAAAATCATGTCTACAAATTTGGGGGTTCAGGGGGCTTTGAGGGACTGGAAGAGGACTTCAGCAGCTGCAAAAGTGGGGCTTGGGGTTCCATGAGGCTCATGGACCACACTTTCCCCACCCCTGACCTAAACACAGCTATGATCCCAGTTTTAATTAGCCCTACCTGGAGATGGCAGGCATTGAAAATGGTACATTTGGTCATGCTAAGCGTGTGATTTTACCAGTGAGCTGCAACCTCTGGCACATCATGACACTAATCACTCAAGTGATCCAAAACTTGAGCCTTAATTTGGAATGGTCCAACACTTGCCTTTGTTCAAAAATACAAACTTCTGTGAGACCCTGTGTCCCAAGTGCCTCCTTTGGAACTGTAGAAATTTGGAGGATGGAGGCGTTTGTCCTTGAAGGATATGTAGCGATTCTTTGCCCTTTCTTTCAGCAGACAAAAGCAGGGAAGTGAAGCAAGTAAAAAACATCTGCAAGCCATTGAAGAGATAATCCTGCAGAGAAAACAAGGTCAGACCAGGGGTGCAACAATCTGGCAGTGTTTGTCTCCCCCGAGGGACAGACTTGCTCTAAAATACCTCACGAGGTACTGAACGAAGCAATGCAAAAGAGGTTCTCATACACACGTGCATATACTTTTGTCCAAGTCAACCCCAACTTAGGGCAACTTTATGGTATTCAGAGCAGCTTTGCCACTGACTTCCTTTAAGGCTGAAAGAGCGTAACTTGATCAAAGCCACTCTGTGAGTTTTCATGGCTGATCTCCTGGAGTCCTAGTTCAGCACCTGAGCCACTGTACCGTCCTGGGTCTCAGGTACAGATTATCGCCTCCCATCTATTGCCTTGCTGCTTTGCTAACAGTAATTGATGGATTGTTAATTGCTGTGTATTTTAAGGGGTTGGTTTAGGTGGGTTGGTGGGCGGGGAGGACTGGGTATGTTTTTAACGTCTTTTAATGTATAATGCATTTCATGTTGTTCGCTGCCTCGATCCATGTGGAGAGGCGGGATACAAATAAATAGTATTATTATTATTATTATTATTATTATTATTATTATTATTATTATTATTGAGGCTGACACATTCTGCTACGGAGGAGGTGGAATGTTATTTGGTCTGGGCATACGCATGCACTGCCCGAATTCAAATTCCACGTTCTCTATAGCCACATAGACTATTATAGTGCTATTGTTCCACTTTCAACATCCTATGGAATCCTTGAGGCCCCTCCCTAAACTGCAAACCCCAGGACTCCATAGGATGCTGAAAGTAGAACAATAGCACTGTAACAGTCCAGTGCGGAAACGGCCACAGGCTTTGCCTCAGCGTGGTTCCCCCGGGCCCCCTGAATCATGTGGAGGTTCACGGGGGCGACCTCGCCCCACAGAGCCGCGCTCCCGCCTCGGGGGCGTCGTGGGCTGTTGCGCAGCGCCCGGGCCCGACCTGTGAGGAAAAGGCCCCGGGGTGGACGAAGGGCGACCGACGAGCGGCCATTGTTTGCGATCGCTTTGACGAAAAAGGCGCCGCTGCCGGCCGGGCTGGGGCTCCCAGGCCCACGAAAGTGCCTTCGTTCGCCCTCAGAGGGAAACCCAGGGAGGGAGAGGAAGCGCAGCAGCCCCCACTGCGGCCCCTCCCTTCGCGCAGCCGCAGATGCTCCCTTCTCCCCCACTCCGCTTTAAACTCTCCTCGCGCGCCTCTCCGCCGCGAGGGCAGCCCCCACAGCCGTTGATAATAGTCGTCAATAATAAAAGGGCGTTTGCGCTGAGGCCCCAACCGTCCTTACAGCGGGGGGGCTCTCGTCTTTCTCTCTGGCGACCCCCTCCCCGCGGTGCCATCGGGAAGAGACCCCGGCGATGGAGGAGGGGGCAGGAGGGGGAGGCGGCGGCGGCGGCAGCGGCGGAGGGAAGCCCGGCATTCCCTGCGAGACGCGCGCGCTGGGAGGCGGTAGAGCGGGGACGGGCGCGGACGGAGGCAGCAGACAATAGGCAGGGGCGGCGGGCAGGCGTCGGCGCGATGCTGGCGGAGGGGCGGCGGGGGCGAGGGGAGCGGCAGCAGCCAACGCCAACACCATCGCCGCCCTCGTGCGCCCCTGGCCGGGGAAGAGGGGTCTTGCTGGTCCGGAGCCGCTTCGCCGCCGCCGCCGGTTCTTCCTTCTCCCGCGTCCTCCGGAGAGGCTTTTAAAGTTTGGAGATGGCCGCACCCGGGCGCTTAGCCCCCGCCCCGCCAGCCCCGGCGACCGCGAAGGAGCCCCGCGCGCCTCGCGGCCGACTCTCCGCGGGGGAGGACGCTGGGCGGCTCGGCGGAGCGCAGCATGCCGGCACGCGGGCGCCTTGACCGCACGCGCCGCCGCCCGCTCGCGCCCGCCGCCGTGCCCAAGCGCAGCAGCAGCAGCAGCAGCAGCAGCAGCAGCAGGAAGGCGCCGCTTGCTCGGGGGCCGCGGGCGGACCGAGGAAGGCGCAGAGAGGGGTCGGGGGAGGGGGCTGGGGGGCTCCTGTGGCCCTCGGGAGCGCGGAGGAGAGGAGGCGGCGTGGCGGCGGCGGCGGCGGCATGCACGTGGGGGAAGCAGCTCCGGCGGTGGCCGCCGCCGCCGCTTGTCTCGTAGGCGAGCCGACCTGGTGGGCGAGCCAGGCGGGGCGGGGAGAAGGCGGCGGCGGTCGCTGCTGAAGGAGAAGCGGCCCGCTCCCCCGACCCCCCTCCCCGCCTCCCGAGGGTGCCTCGTGTCCGGGGGGGCGGAGGCGGGGCGGCAACCCTCAGCCTCGCTAGATGGCGAACGCCAGCGAGCTGGGGGGAGCAGCAGTTTCCCGCACTTGGGCCCCGGGGGCCTCCTCAGCGCCTCGGGCCTCAAGCTCACCACGCTGGGCCTGATCCTCTGCCTCAGCCTGGCGGGCAACGTCCTCTTCGCCTGGCTGATCCTCAAGGAGCGGCACCTGCACCGGGCCCCCTACTACCTCCTCCTGGACCTGTGCCTGGCCGACGGGCTGCGCTCCCTGGCCTGCTTCCCCTTCGTCATGCTCTCGGTGCACAGCGGGGCCGCCCCCTGGCCCCACGGCCCGCTCAGCTGCAAGGTGCTGGCCTTCCTGGCCGTGCTCTTCTGCTTCCACGCCGCCTTCCTCCTCTTCTGCGTGGGCGTGACCCGGTACATGGCCATCGCGCACCACCGCTTCTACGCCAAGCGCATGACGGGCTGGACCTGCCTGGCGGTGGTCTGCATGGTCTGGACGCTCTCCATGGCCATGGCCTTCCCTCCGGTCTTTGATGTGGGCACCTACCGGTTCATCCGGGAGGAGGAGCAGTGCATCTTCGAGCACCGCTACGTCAAGGCCAACGACACGCTGGGCTTCATGCTTATGCTGGCCACCGTCATCGCCGCCACCCATTTGGTTTACATCAAGCTCCTCTTCTTCATCCACAGCCACCGCAAGATGAAGCCTGCTCAGTTGGTGCCGGCCATTAGCCAAAACTGGACTTTTCATGGGCCGGGGGCCACCGGCCAGGCGGCTGCTAACTGGACGGCTGGCTTTGGCCGCGGTCCTACCCCTCCGACCCTGGTGGGCATCCGGCAGAACACTGCCCATAGCCAGATCAAGAGGCTGCTGGTCCTGGAGGAGTTCAAAATGGAGAAGAGGATCTGCAAGATGTTCTATATGATCACCCTGCTCTTCCTGCTTCTCTGGTCCCCTTACATTGTGGCGTGCTACTTGCGGGTCTTCATTAAGGCGAGCGCTATCCCCCAAGTCTACCTGACCACCTCTGTCTGGATGACCTTTGCCCAGGCAGGAGTCAACCCCATCCTGTGCTTCATTTTCAACAGGGAACTCAGAGTCTGTTTCAGAGCTCACTTTCTTTGCTGCCAAAGCATACAGAACACCCAAGGCACCATTCTGTGTGACCTGAAGAATTTTGGGATGTAGCTTTTCTTCCTATGTACAATAATGATCTACTAATCTCTATGCTTTTATTTTACGTATGCACTTGCCAGGTGGTTATCTTAAGGAGACACTCTTAAATAGACACTTCAATCTCTCACCACCCTTAGGTTTTAAGAAGGCATTTATTTATTTATTTATTTATTTATTTATTTATTTATTTATGTGTTATGGGATTTTTGTGCAGCCGGTGGCAGGGGGAATGGGAAGGGTGGGCAGCAGAAATGTGGAATAACACAGAGATCCGGATTTGCTTGGCTGCGTCCAACATTTCTACATTTGATTCTGGTATGGATAAAAGGCCATAATTTTGTGTTCAGATTTTTTTTTAAGAAAATGTTGCCAGTTTTGATAAAGGCTAAGCAGTTTTATTCATGTTGTAAAATTTGATAAGTAGCTGAGACAAAATTTTATACTAAAGTTATTTTTGATGGCCTCAGACTGTTGTATTACAATGTTTGTTTTTAAAGGGTAGCAAAGAAGGAGAAATTTGTTTAGATGTCAGCTCTTGGTGAGGATCTTTGGATTATTATTATTATTACTACTATTAGTATTATTTGGTGGGCAGCAACTTTCTTAACTTTGCCTGAAATAAGAAACACAGGATGCAGTCCTAACCTACATCCTAATTGTACTGTCAAGTTATTAGGTCGTTTCCTATTGACCTAAAGAGAACTAGATTCAATTGCTCTGATGTTGAACTCAACTTTTTTTTTTATGTTGCACTTTTCCTTTGATATATTTTTCAGAACCCTTTGAAAAACAATGATTTTAAAAACAAGAAGATCACATATCAACTTTAAAAATGATCAGTATCAGGTTTTTAAATTACACTGACTTTCATACTTTATTGGCTTTTTAAGATGTTATCTACAAACCAGATAATATGTGTACATTTTGACTGTTTTAATAAAATCATTGTCCAGTTTTCGTACATGGTATGGCATTGGAATGACTGGGTTATGCTTTTCCATCTGCTGTTGTCTCTGCCTAAAGGCAGCTTGCCTACAGCCTATAAGAAGGGTAGGCAGTTTGGTATTGTCCAAATGCTTTGGACAACAACTTGCCATATTCCCGAGTATTGGCGTGCTAGCTGGAACTTATGACAATTGTAGTCCAAAAACATTTGAAAGGCATCAGTATGTCTACTCCTGAGCTGTGGTGTGAGCAGAACAATAGACTTCTCACTTGTCATTAGATTTGTGGACCCAGTCCAGAGGATATGCATGTTCTTATGAAAAGGCTCCATGAAGCATAGTAAGACTTACTTCTGATTAAGGATACATGGTATTGAATTGTTATGTGTTACAAAGAGAACTACATATTTCTAGTAGTTCATGGCATGGGGTGGCCATGAACATCCGTCCCTCACATCTGCTAAAATTAATTTCAGTTTTAAAATGGCTCTTCGTCTGTTAATGCCAGAAGAGTCCCTGGATAATTGTGAATCACTAATTTTAGTAGACAAAGCAGTTCCTGCACATAATTGCTTGGCTGCTTATCCGCCCTGCACTGTTATACCAGAGATTATTTTTAAATTATTAATGTCCTGGGATTTGTAAAAGTGCCGATTATGCAGTGAAAAGTTTCTAAAAATATAATCGAGCTAACAGTTGTTACTTTGGACTGAGTACACTTTTAGAAATACATAAGAAGTGCATGACCATTTCTGCACTAGACTGGTGAGGCCCCTCCCTAAACTGCAAACCCCAGGATGCCATAGGATGTTGAAAGTAGAATAATAGCACTGTAACGATCTAGTATGGAAATGGCTTATATCTCACTGATATTTTTTTTAAATACAGTTGGGATGTTCTCATTGCAGCTTGTTGTTTGCAGCTAAGTGACCAAAAAGAGTACCTCTGTTTTCCAAATATCACAGGAACAGAAATGTAAGTTTTCCAGGAAAGCTGAAATTATGGTTTAAAAAAATACTTTAGTGGTGTTGTGCATGATAAAATATGTACAGTATTTGCTTTTTTATCAAGGTAAACAAAGGTTAGTGCTTTAACAGCATCAGTACATTGGTTTGAATTCTGTATGACCTTTATTTAGTTATTTAGTATTTATTTAGAGTACTTATATACCATTCTTCAGTCACAAAGCCTCACAGAGCAGGTTACAAATTGTTAATTTGACAGTTCTCTGCCCTCAGGCTTGCAATCTAAATAAGACAGGACACACAAGGAAAAGGGAATGGCAGTTGGGGTTGAGTCCAATAAATGCTGCCTCTTCTTCTCGCCCTCTGAGGCCATAGCAGTGGCAGTTGGGATGGAAAGAGGACCTTTCTTCTGCTCCAGGGCCTTCTGATCTTCGAGCTGTTAGGGCAAAATGATGTGGCTTTCACCAATTTTTGACTGCAGTCCCCAGTGCCAGACTGCAACCCTCTAGTGCAGATTATCCAGGGCCATGGGGGAGAACCAACGAAAATAATTTCTTCTCCATCTCCAGAAAGAATATCCAGTGAGCCAAGTCCATGTACGGGAAATTTGGTTCAAAGTCATTGCCCTGAATCCTGTTCTTAGTTGCTACTAGAGTAGACCCAGTGGATCAATGGGATTTATCTGTTTGTTGACTCAGATTAAGCAATCTGTTCAGTGGATCAACTCTAGTTGAAATTAAACAATAGGATTTGGATCACTGTGTGTAAGTCAGCATGAACAATTGTACTGTTTAGTAGTTTCAACAAGTGTAAAACTCAAAATTTATTCATTTTAGTGTAACAGTTTCAAATAGGCCTGGTAATAGTGATACCACTGCAAAGTGCTGCAGGCAGGTTAACTACTGTGCAATCTGGGCCTCTGCGTGATTGCTGGGACGTAGTCCTGCATGTTCAGTAGGACTTGTCTTCCAGGTAAGTATGCGTAAGATGGCAGCCTGTGTGTATAGATTTTTTTCCAGCTGAGAAACACATAAAAGTTGAAAATAGGAGCCATCAACATAGTAGTAAACAAAAGCAAGGTTTTATTATATAGACTTAGAAACAGTACATAGACCTGAGTAGTGTTGTGCTGAAGAGGAGGAAGATCTATATTCTTTGGGGCAACAAGCTGAGAAAATTATATGTTGTAATTAAAAAGTAGCAATAAATTTGGATATTTAATCATACTTTATAATAATGTAGATACTATAGTGTAGGAAAGTTAAGGGCCTAAATTCAGATGCTAATTCCAAACTGGAGTACCACCACTGGAATTTACATAAGTGTTGGGTTACCACTGAACAATTGATTTAAACAAGTTGGGACTACCAAATAGATTAAAGCCAATGTTACTTCATATGCATCGCAAGTGTAGAAATTATATAATTAATTAAAAATTGTATTTTATCTTGGTAAGCAACGTAGCCTTGAAGATAACAGCACAACACAAGCTGCCTTGTGTCCTAATTTTAAGGAAAAGCAGAGTATAAATGAAGTTTATGGCCAAGATAATGCATCACATTCATGAATATGTAACTTTGTATTGGCTCCTGGCCCCACTCTTCAAACCTAACTCAACAGGCAGCAGTTGCACCAAGTGACAGAGGTCTGTTCTGCTGGTGATTGGGCTGCTGCAGGATTGACACTTCCCGCCCCTTCGTGCCAGTAAGCTGATGATCAGAAGTAGGATCTGTCACAACTCCTCATTGCCACACAGCTCTCTGGCAGAAGGGAACTAGAAACATAAGCATACAGATTGCCCGCAGAACAGAAGAACAGACTTTTGTTGCTCAGTGTAGCTGCTGGCTGTTAGGGTATGTTACAATCATAGCAATAGTACCACAGTAGTAAAAATGAATACCAAACAGTTACAAATGCATAAGCCTAGCTTTCACATTTGTATCTGCTCTACAGGATGCCAACGGAGGATAGTAATAATATTTACCTAAGTGGAATCTTTTGAGTTCTACAATTTTTTGCTATCCTTGGTAGTCAGGCAAAATACATTCTAGTTATTTCTTAATTACAGTGTAGGTTTTCACGCTCATAGAGGAAGGAGGTAGGGGTTTTGGATGTCAGATTTTGCTTTAGGCCCTGAGTTACTGTGAGGAGGATAAGGTCTCAACTGAGAAGAGGGAGAAGGCCTCATCCAGAAAGAAGCAAGAATTTTTTCAAAAGGAGCAGCTAGAATTAGTATCCTAGCACACTAAGCTAGCACTTCTGTACTGCTTCTAGCACTAACTGTACTGACTCCATCCTAAGGAATCTTGGTGTTTGTAACTGGGTGGGGGACTTGGCCTTATTAGCTGCAGTGGACTCCAGGAGCTCTCCAGCACAGAATGAGACTCAGTAAACTATAAATCCCAGGACTCCATAACAACCATGGCATTCAAAGCAGTATCAACTGTCATGATATGTAGCGTTGCTGTATTCTAATCTCATTGTTTTCTGACTATGGAGTAAAAACAATGGAGAAAGAGAAAGATGGATATACTAATAGTGCCCATATGATCACATCATTTTCTCCAGTAGGTGAACTTCCCAGCACAGAGTTCTGGAATATTAAATGTTAGAGAAAAAGATGTGGGGCTGGGCGTTCAGGGTGGAAGAGCAACCTGTTGGTGATACTCATGCGAGTTGCTTGAACCACTCACCAAGTCACCATCTCTCTCTTACTTCTTTACAGGCATCTCTGTAGCGTGCACAGAGGCACGAATGGACAACAGAGAGTCTTTGTGGATTCCTTAGAATGTAAATCCAGAATAGGATAAACATGTTAGGTCATAAAGGTGCCAACAAAAACCCTTTATTGTTTTACTGGAACTAACATGACTTTCCATTTGAAAACTGCAAAGAACATCTTGTTTGCACCTTAAGGAGTCCACATAATGCGCTTAATGTGTTGTAGGATCCACTTAATCACAGCCCACCTCATCAGACACAGGATGCACATTACCCCTTGGGCTGCCAGGAGCACTGATGAGTAGGAAGCCGCTTTGCTTCCCCCAGGACTCCAGTGCAATTGGCAGGAATATAACTGTTGCAATCACTCCCTTTCGCTACACCCCCATGGTGGGTAAAATGCAGTTATTATAGCTACAAGGACCTTGCAAGCACAAAAATATGGGCAACATCGTTCTGGCTTTTCACTTCTAAATGTTGCTTCTGTATTTCGCCCAATGAGTCTTGCAACTGTTTCTAAGCTGTATGCAGCCCTTAGAAAAGTTGTTTTTTAGATTGCAGCTTCAAGAATCTCTCAGTCAGCTCAGGGGAGATAGTTCAAAATGGTAGTTTTTCCAAGCTCTGGTCTGACACCAGTTTGGAAGTCCATCTTACGCTTCACCTCAAGTAGTTAACCAATATAACAAATGTACTTGGAACTGGTGTTAGTTGCCCTCCACAGTATACAGTCAGCAGTGGGTGGAGCAGACATATAATTCAGTCTGTTCCACCCACATTTGACACTTTTGAAGAGTGTGTAGAGAAAAACAAACACCCCCCATTCCGATTCTCACTAGCTCCTATCTAGATCTGATATTGATTTTTTGGCCATTCTGAGCTTGGTCCTAACTTGCTCTGAATAAATACTATAAAACTGTATTGGTCAGGTGTAATCCCAAAGTAGAACATGGATAGCAACTGAAAAATTTTTGCTTTGTATATTTTGATATACTTAATCTGCCGGTAAAGAGTTGTTTTTGTCTCAGTTCAAGTCAACTTTGACGTATGACTGGACTCATAAGGTTTTCTGGCAAGATTTCTTCAGAGGAGGCTGAAGAAGTGTGACTTTCCTAAGGTTACCCAGTGGGTTTCCGTGGGTGAGCATGGATTCAAATCCTGATTTTGTAGAGTCTGTATTCCAGCACTTAAACCACTGCACTTCACTGGCTTGCCAGTAAAAATGACTATTGCTATATTTAAGAAGAGGACAAAATGAATGGTAGTTTTACTTGACATAATACATATCTAAAAAGCTGCAACCACTAATACACTTACAGTGAGCCCTCCTTTACAGCGATCTCTGTGTGTGATTTCCAGCTCATGCAAAACGTTGCATCCCTATATCTAAAATGGTAGTAACCTGTGCACAGATGTGCTGAAGCATCTGCGTCCAAATCAATGCCGTTGAATATAATGGGACATAAGCAATTGCATTTTAACTCATTCACGGGGTTCCTGGAACAGTGCCTCCACACATACAGAGGGCCACTGTACTTCAAAGTAAATACATCAAAAGAAACAGAAATTTTGTTTCTGCCAAGCATAGTTCAGTTTAGCACCTGCCCTAAGTCTTGTACGGTGGAGCAATGTGTGTGTGTTTGTGTGTGTATATATGTGCCTTCAAGTCACCTGTCAACTTATGGCAACCCCATGAATTTCCTAGAATTTTCTCAGTCAAGGAATACTTGGTTGTGGTTTATGCCAATTTCTTCTTCTGAAATATGGCCTGAAGCACCTTGTATTCGCTGGTGGTCTCCCATCTCAGTACTAATCAGAGCTGACCCTGCTTAGCTTCTAAGGTCAGACTCAGTCTGGTGCCTGGTGAGAGAATATATACTCCCAATACCAGCAACATTTCCCAACATTGTTTGAGACCATGGGGCTGGTATTTTAATGTGGCACTTACTTACCAACAGTGGCTTGGATAGGATAATTTTACATTATTATTAGATTTCCCCCCCACATTATTCAGATTTCTTTATAACTGCAGTGGAATATGCTTCCTTGGAGTGTGGTGGAGTCTCCTTCTCTGGAGGTTTTTAAGCAGAGGCTGGATGGCCATCTGTTGAGAGTGCTTTGATGTGGGTTCCTGCATAGCAAGAGGTTGGACTGTGGTCTCCTCTAATGCTATGATTCTATGCATAGGCCACTAGTAGAATAGTTTGAGAGTTAGCAGCCCATTTTGTTGTTGATAAGATTTTAATTTTTTCATAGTAACTCATTCTCTCTCAAATCCTGTACTGCACAATTGAGCTGCATTAGTACAATTCAGTTTGGCCATAAAATGTTGCCTTTTCTTTGCAGAGTTACATTCTATTTGCATTTAATGCAAAATGCACTACTTCACTGCTAGGAAAGGTATTAAGAATCTGGGATTATGGAACATTGCACTCCTAGACTGCAGAATCTACACTGTGCTGGTCAATTGTATATTCCTTTTAGTAAAAGGTACACAGATGCATAGCCAAGTGTTTTTTAAAATATATATATTCAATCATACAGGGTAAATATTATCCCTTATTCTTCCCTGTCACTTCAACAAAAATTGGCACTTCATAGATTGTCATTTGTAGAAAGAAGAATCCTTATACTTTCCCAGGAGAAGAAGAAGAAAAAGATTTCAAGTCTTGAAGTCATGGTGATTTGTGACAGCGAGGAAAAAAAGTGATTTACTGGAGTATTAGTTCACTCCATCAAAGTGCTTGGTCTGTTTCTCTCTGTCACCCAGGCTTTAGAAGAAAGATGAGGGAGAGGAAGCAGTTGAGCGGTTCCACTGGCACACGTAAATCAAGGGGGCAGTGGTGGGGCGGGGGGAGGTTGTTTCTATTATGCTTTGCCATTTATTGCGGTGGTCTTTCAACCTCAATTGCACAATTGAAGCCTCTGGTTTTTAGATCTGATAATGTAATCCACTCACTACCAATTAATTTCCCTCAAGGATCACTTTAAAGAAGAGCGAGGGGCCAGTATCTTTTCCTCTTAAAAGTTGGATCCTTGACAAGTTATCTCCTCCCTCCATTACTACTACTCTACTCCTCTCTTAGCTCTTGATTGCAAACGGAAGACCTATGGATATATACCTGGTAATGTGCCCCCAACCTCTCCAAATTGCTCCATAAAATACTAGTGGCACACTAGGGGAAAAACAAAACAAAACATTAAACCAGGAAGGAAATGTTTGTTTTGAAGGGGTTTTCCCTATTAACTAATAAAAATTCCCTTGATTTAAGCAGCCATTTTCACTTTGGGGGCCATATGGCCCAAGGTGGCCCTGACACATTTGAAAGGGGGTCATAGACTGAAAACTGTGAGAAAGGGAGCCCCAAGGGTTTATGGGGACCCTGGTAACTGGACCAATGAAATACCCAAGAAGAAATCTTAAATTGGTGAAGAGTTTCCCTCCTGTTTGTAATATCTTTCCAACACGCTGTTGGACAGGTTCCTTGACAAAATCCCAGAACAATTGATACTGTGACAAGAGGTGACCTCTGACCATCACTGTCTAATTTGGTGCCCGATATCATGAAACTTGCAGAAAAGCACCAGGCTCAAGGATTGTATTAAGCCTGATAGATGTTTAATTTCATACAGTCTTTTAAAAAGTTTTGTCTGGTACGTTGGAATGTTCAAGTTTTCTTGGTGTTCAATAATTTTCTATCTATTCATGTTGTATCCCTGTTCCACAGGGGGGTCCTGAAATCTGGGGGAGCATGGCAAAAAAAAAAGAGAATGTTTAAAGAGCTTTTTGTAGTTTTCCCTTGAATCTCCAGAGTGAGGTAATGGGGGGTATGGTTCACAGAGGGTTCTGGTGAGCTTGTAGGAATCAGAGTTCTTGGGCATTCTGAAGTTGCTCATCACTGTCTTCACAAGAGAACTTGCCCAGGATGCTTTTAGTTCCTAATCCCTAAAGTATCCTTTCTGTATTTTGCATTCTTCTTCTTAATTATGAAACTCTGAGCAAGTGGGTGGTGTTAAAATGGTGAAAGGAGTGCGGAATAACACAGCAGTTAGTTTCATTGAAGTAAACTTTCTGGAAAGATATCCATGAAAAGTAGATTGCTTCTCGCATAACTCACTTATGCTATCACAAAAGTTGTTTCCAGCCCTCTACATGCCTTTGTACAGGATGATGTAAAACCTATGTTTCTTGTCCTTTTGTGTTTCCTACTCAAAACCAGACAAAACCCCATCAGTTAGCTCCTCTACTGGTTCTTCTACCATTCATAATGTTATAGTTATAAAACATTCTATGTTTTTCCATGTCATGCCAGTTCTTATGCTCCTAAAAACTCTTGCTGGAAAACGTGCTCCATATTGTCAAAATCATATTTTTGATACATCTTTAAATCAAGAGATTTTTTAGTACCTTCTGCTTCTTTGAAGCACCCATCTGTGCACCCATTTGGAAAGTGTATATGTTGTTCATGCAAGCAATAGACTTTAGAATGTGGTCATCCTTGGAACAATATGTCTTATTATGCTCACAAGGCTAATTAGTCAAATGTTGCTTTATGAACCACACAGGGGACATAGCCTATAATGAAGATTTTTGTGTTTCAGGCCAAGCTGAAAGGGTGATTGAAGAGCTAAGTCTGATTATTATATACCTGCTGTTTCAGTGAGGACATTCTCAAAGAAAAAAGCATTGCTAGGCTAGAAAGATGTGTCAGGTGGTATTTGTCACTGCTGGCACAAGAATTAAAGGGATTAAAGGGACAGCTTCCTGAGCGTAACTGGTGAAGTCCCATTTTCAAGATAATGCATGTGATGGCCAGGGATTGGAAAGCATACCGTTTTGACTAGAACTCCCACAGGTGTAGGAAAGTAAGAAAACTGGAAAGGAAAGTGCATTCACTGATTACCAAAACTATAAGGTGTAATTTTAAAATGAGGAATTCCAACCAATTACGGTACATATTGGTGAACTATTTAGAAGTAAGGACAAAAGAAAATCTTTTCCATACGGAATTGTAGAATTAATTGAAACGTGGTTTGAAAGCAGGAAAACTTGTCCATTTATTGTTACATACATATATATTGGCATATCTGACATATGCCAGATTATGCTTTATAGTTGGCATTTGTATTAGCAAACTTTATCACTGCCTGCTGTTTCCAGAATACATCTTGTGCTTCAGGATTCCAGCATTCTAGAATTTGTTCTGTCTTCTTCTTGTAATGTTTTTGACTTATCCTACAATGGCAACTACCAGAATATCTGATACTAAACTGCTGTCATTACAGCCCGTCAGAGCTAGTTCTTACTTACACACACTCAAACACTTACACAAACTTTTGAGCTTTTTCTAAAGGGGATGTAAAAATCTGATTGCCCCCTTGAGGTAATATTTGGTTTGGACACACTGAACAACATCCAAAGTGTGCATCTATTCGTGGATGCAGAATTAGAAAGAGACGGTAGTTCCTCTACATTTTGGACCCACATTTCAGAACCATTTCTTTCAAGATAGGCCTAAACCAAATAATCTGGTGTTCAGTAATTTCATGAATAACTTACTAAATCAATTGTTAATTCTACCTTAAATAGACCCATGGAATCAGTGGGAACTTGTTTAGTTAAAAGTTATGCAAATTTCATTGGTTCAATGGCTCTATTTTTATCGGTGATACCATGCCCATTTTCTCTAAAAGCAAGTTGTAGCTGATGAATAATCTCAGTCTTGATTAGAGATGTAAAGTCCTTCGGGGAGGAATTCAGAAAAAAAGCCTCTTTTTCGGTTTCTTTTCCCCATGAAGCATGTTTTGAAAAAAAGTTGGTTTAGGGGATATTTTCTTGTAGAACGGTGAATAAAATATTAAAGACAAGGTATCTGTATATTTGCTCCTCCTGCATTGTTTCTAAAAACTATACAGCACGTAGAGATTTATATAAGATTACAGTCCTTCTTCCACATTCCTGGTTTTGACCTTTGCAAATTTGTGAGGTGCTCACTTGCTTCCACCACCATTTCCCCCTCCCATTCCCTTACCTGTTGCCCAGGCACTCTGCCTTCCTTCTTTGTGCCCTGGCAAAAGGCAAGCGAATGGGAGGGGGTCAGGCTCGTATGTGCCTTCTCCACCCATGGGACTGCCTCCTCTCATTTGCTTGCCTTTTTCCTTGATGTGGAGAAGAAAGGCATATCTGCTCAGGCAAAAAGCAAGGGAGTGAGAGGGGGGAGCCCCAGAAGGGAATGGGAGAGAAAGTGCCCACTTCAGTGAGGGGGGATTGTTTGCAGGGTTTTTTTTTAAAACTTTCACGAGGATTCTGCACCCCAAACTCTTGTGAAAATCAAGGGGCCACTGTGAATACAATATCTCACTTATTGTAATTCCTGATCCTGGTTTCCTTATCTCAGTTCTTTTTATGAGAATGAGTATGTTATGTCTGTCTGCCACTGTGGAAGACAAGAGAGGACAAAATACTTAAAAAAAAATAATAATGGTAATTTCTTCTGTATTTAACTTTTTTTGCCTGCTCCTCAGAAATTAATTGATGAGATTCCATAAAGTTCAGGTGTTCTTTACAGTTCAGGACCTTGTAACACCATTTACAGCAATATTTTAAAAAGCAAATTCAATTTGTAATTATTTCCCAAATAAACTGTACCTTTAATATATCAAACATGAAGCTTGTATGCCAATCCAAGTTATAATTGGTTCATCTTATGCTCCTAAAGTAACCAAGTGACTTTCAATTTGTAAAGGGTGCTACTGGTACATTTTTTTCTCAATTTTTTCAAAAAAATCTATTTTTCTCTCTGTGGCTTTAGTATTTCCAGAAATGTCACATCTCTAGTCTTGATAAAAGAATATCCTAGCTACTACTGCCATCTGAACATCCAGGTCTCCCTGGATGTTCAGAACCCAAGATTCATTTGCTACTGGTCTGTGTTTAGTGCCTTCTTTTACACTAGTTTCTATGTCTGTGATGTAGCTACATTTCTCTCATTTTGAGGTCTCTTCAAGTCCTAATTTTTCCTTAAATCTGCTTGCACATTCATTGCTAACTTAACACATCTCACTTATTTTATCCATTTAAAGTTGATTGTTAGTCTCATTATCAATGATGTACTATTTTATTATTACTAAATAATGTTAAACAGTTGTAGAAACTGCACTGCATATCAAGAAAGTGGGTAACCAGTTAATTCCTGTGGTATATTTCTAGATTAACTCTGTATTAGTTTTCAGTTTTCTTAAAGTTGTAACTTAGGACAGTGAATGTTGGGAAGAGGTCTATAGTGCTGACATTTGGCTGGCCAGAAATACTTTCTTCTGGATGGGGAACTTGATGGCACATTATGAATATATGATGCCCTAAGAATTGTTTTATTTTTTAAAAAAAGCGCATCTACTTACATATGTAACACATTGTACTGTATTGTAGGGTTATACACATTTGAAACCCATGATTGGTGAAGCTCCCTGAAAATGGAAAACAAATTTGCATCTGATTAACATATGAAATATGTTTTTCATTGTTGGTGAACTAAACATGACACTGCTGCATTTTGTGATACAATGTTCTTACATTTTTTATAAACTGGCATGGAGTCTATGTAGCAAAGACAGCACTTTGTTCTTGTACCTTCAACTGAATGAATGCTTTGACTCAATGAAGACTTAGTAGTCAACAACCACTGTCTCTGTGAAAAATGGTTTGTCAAGTCAATGCAAGGTAGTTTTTGTTGTAACAAAATATGACCTAAGTTAAATAACACAAATGATTACTTTTTCATAGCTTTAAGAATCAAAAACAAATGTATTGCTGTTCCACTTTATAACATTTATTATAAGTTTGGGCTTCTGAGTCTTTTCACATAGTATTGAAAACAACATACATCTTGAAAGCTGAAGACAGACCACATCTGCATGTGCTATGGGAATTCATAACTCCAAGGAAGTAATTAACCAAAGGACTACCAGAAAAGAATCTAATAAATGGTTTTATTTGGAGAAAACGTTTCTCCAAGCACTAGGATGACTATAGACAATTCAAGGGGAAAAAATAACCCAGTTATGACTGATGTGCTGAAACCAAATTATCTTGGAGCTACTTCTGTCTTAGAACTGATGCTAATCACAGTTAGTTGATATCATAGTTGGTTGTCCAGCAGAGGTTCTGGAGCCTTCAGCTTTCTTGCAACTCTTGGTCTGGCTTCTAGTATCCAGGGATTTTCAAAGGAGAGTTCTTCATTAACTGAACATTTTCTTATTAAAGATGAACTGACCATGGTATCTTTTGTTTGTCTTCAAATGTACTGGGATAAGAAATCACAGTCAAGTTATGATTGATCATTCATCTCAGTCAGTTTATGCAGTCAGAAACATTAGCATTCAACCATTTCTGAGATTTCTCATAACAAAAACAATCTGCACCAAAAAAAAAAAAAAGCAAACATGCCATCCTCCACCAGGAATTTAAAATTACATAGCACTTAAAAAAAAACCTATTTAATTTGATTATGCTGGCTTCTCTACAAAGAAAATCTTAGAACCCCTTCATGTCACTGGCCCTTGATCCTTACCACTGTGCCTAGATGGAGCTGTTACTGACATAGGAACTTTATCACATTTGGTTAGTTAAACAATTTTAGAGGATTTTTGGTCAGGTTTCACATGTATTCAGAAAGCAATACGATCAAGAATTCATGAATTAGGAGAAACTGTATCTACTTAAACAGTGCACATTTGCTAAGGAAATAAGAAAAAGGAAGATGAACGCTGAAAAGAACAAAGCTCCTTAAGCTGAAATGCTGTATTCACTTGGTAATGGGTAAGCCACATTGCATTCAAGGACACTTCTAATAAAAGAATGCATAGGCTTATCCTGTTCGGTTTTTTGGTTTGTGGCAAAAAAACTCAGGTGGGTAGGACTAAGAATAGAATTAAAACGTCATAACATTTCCAATTTGGCATGATCCTTAGATTCTCAAAAAGTAAGCCTAGGAAAGTCCTTCATATAAGCTTTAATAAACTGTCTTTTAAACATGTGGTGCCTGTGACAAATTTGCTAATGTGTATCATTAGAATTCTTGTACACAACTATAATTTCTTAATATAACTTTTAAGAATAAAAAGCAAAGACCAACATGCAAAAATAATAATATAATATTAAATAAATATAATGCCATACTGCCATTATTCTGATACAGAATTTTTGCATAGCAATTATCAATATATTTACATAACAAGAAGTCAGGTACTCCAATTTAATAGACTATCAGATTTTTTAAAAAATAGAAAGTACCCTTCATACATATAGTTTCAGCAAAGTTCCTAATTTATGCTAGATAAAATTCAAAACCATTCTTTCTCTTCTCATACTCATTGTGCAATTGTTAAGATTCTTCAAATCAGAGTTGGCAACTCCAGTCCATGGGCCAAATTTATCCTGCCAGCCTGCCCTCTCTAGGGTCTGGCACACTTCTGAAGCTCCATTGCCTCTCGTATGAGAGGGGATAGGAGAGTGACTGAACCACGGCTAGATGTGCTTCATTCCTCCTTCCCCCTGTATATTACATTGTTGTAAATAATACTTTCAGTCCAGCTTTGCACTTTCAGAAAAATCTTGGTTCAACTGATGCAAAGTGACACAACAATTCTGGGTATCCTAGATGAGTGACCTGCTCAGCAGTCTTAAGAAAGCCAGATTTTAGGAGACAAGAGCTAACCATAATATTCCTTTAACAGTTGCCTGTGTTTTGTGACCCGTCAAGCTAAATTCAGTCCATACATCATATATTGGGGACTGTCAGTTAGTTTCTTGATCCTGCTCCCTTCTGCAGGCAAGAAAGCCAGGAAGTTTACCGGATGTCTAGCAGTCTGCCATACATGTTTGATAAATTCAGACAGGCAGGTCACAGGCTCATATGAACAACTTCACATAAATATCTAGCAAAAATCATCATGGCTGCTATCGAATATGGTATCTTAATAACATTAATGTTTACAAGGAGAGAAAGTACGTTAGAAAATTTCTTTTGGCAAACAATTTTGTCACTGTTACAAGGATTGTAGTACATGAAATAAACGGTGCCACAAAATCCATCATCACAGCTTTTGCTAAAAAAAGAGATCTTCATTTTTGAAGTCTGGTAAACATTTGTATTTGCTAGGTGCAATCCGGACACAAGCCAAGTTAGGTAAGCATGGACAGCTGTGATGCATTCTCCTTCCAGGAAAGGGAATCTGGAAACAAATATTTAGAATTAAGCGAAGACAGCTCCAGTGCCCTCTGTAAACAATAAAGCTTCTACACTACACTGATACTAAAATGGTTCATGGGGATTCCAAACAGCATACTCTTATCTTCTATAACAACAACAACAATAATAATTTATATCCCGCCTCTCCCCATGGATCGAGGCGGTACTACAACAATACATTAAATACATTAAAAGCATTAAAACACAACCAGTTCTTTAAGGCTATACTGCACCATTTCCTATACACATTTTATTGTTTACAAAATGTGACACTAATCTTCTGTGCATTTAGCCATAGTTGTCACAAAAATCATACTCTTCACTGAGCAGTAACTCTCGCATAGATGGTCATGGAAGTACCTCTATTGACAAAGGACTAGTTAAAAGTACATTGAACTTGGCAGATGCTAATACATAGGTCACCTTGCTTCAGATTGGACCAAAAGGATAATCCATATACCTAAGGTCAACCAGTGGGTTTCCATGGCTGAATGGGGGACCCTGGTCTTCAGAGTCATAGTCTAATGCTCAAACCACTACACCATGCTGGCTCTTTAAGAACAAGACAGCTGTTAATTGTAAAAAAATTAGTCTGCACTAACTGTGGTGTATCTTCAAGTCCTTTCTGATGCATGGCAAACCTTTCATGGGGTTTTATGGGGGCTGAAAATGTGTGCTGCACCCAAGGTCACCCAGTGGATCTTCATGGCTGAGCAGAAAATTGAACCTTGGTCTCCAGGGTCATAGGCCAAAGTTCAAATCACTACATCAGTCCCAACTAAAGTAATCCTATTGAATCAGTGGAACATATGTAAACAGTGACTTACCAAACTAACATCGATTCAACTTTAGTTTGGAGTAATAATTGGATTCAGGCCAATTTATCCCTTCCCAAAACAAAACTACTGTTCACCAAGATCAGGAAGATTTTTTTTTTTTTGTGCCAGTTGTTCCCAGAAATAGATGCACTTTGTTCTTGTAAGATTACTGGCAAGATATATTTTTGCAATCTTTTGTTTACAAAAGGAATACACATAACATATTGCTTGTTTTTTTCAGAAATAATGTTTCTATAAGTGAGAGTGTAACCATTATGAATTACTGGGTTAGCTCAACAGGTGAGGAAACTGTTAAAAAGGGGATGTATTTTACTTGTCAAGTTTAGAAAGAAAGGGAAGGCTGAAGAAGAAAGAGGTTGCAGCAGGCAGGGATAAATATTAGGTCCTTTCCACCTTGAGTAAGGTAGTAGGATTTTCAATGTATATTTAGAAAAAGACAAAAACATAAAGTCCTTACAGAATAATTCATATTATGCATTCCCACCTATGTATCATTTATTTAGGGCTTCAAGATTTGCGCTAAAGTTTGCAGTACTGCTGAGTACCATATGTAGAAGAGTCCTCCAGTCAAATCTTGGTACTTCATTGGATGCAAGGAAATTTTGGAATAGTGGTTAATGTTCAATTCAGTTTATAATTTGTTGTATTAGTGTTGAAAAACTGAATGGACTGAAATTAAGTTTGCAATATTCATTTATAGTTGCCCCAAAAGAAAGAGTGACAAATCCCCCATGACTTTATCTTTTTGTCCCCTCTAAATGCACAATTGAAAAACTCGTTACTTAATTTAAGGTGAAAAGGGCCGAATCCTTATCACAAGAGACTGCAGCTCCTCTTCACTCCAGCTTTCTCTTTCTTTCTTGGAGCTCAACTAGGAAAAACAGCTCCTCCTTTAGGGTTTCCTCACCCACTGGGCCAAAGCAGTAATTCACAGAGCTTACAACAGCATGGGTTAAATGAAGGACTCAAGTCTTATCAGAAGGACTAAAATTTAAACCATTAAACCATCCAAATTGAACTATATGGCTTTAATGATCTCTGATCAGCATTTATCAGTTGGTGGTCCACTTTACAAGCTCTCCATGTGTGATTTAACAAGGAATGCTCATGGCTAATCTGGTATGAAGGGGAAAAAAGCCTTTCAGCTTAGGCTTGTTCTTGCAGATTGAGTTTAAATACAGTGGTGTGACAGCAAAGGAAAACTGAAGATGTCTGCTTTGTACATCATCTGCAATCAAATGGTGAACTTCAGCGTTTAGCACTTTGAATAGCTGATTACCTCCAAGGATAATAGTTAAAGGAAAACGAAATCCTGATTACATTAGCCATTAGCCAGTTCAGTTTCAAGGCTTGCAGATAAAATATATATATATATATATATATTGTGTGTGTGTGTGTGTGTGTGTGTGTGTGTGTGTGTGTGTGTATAATATTAGAGCACAATAAATGGTTTCACAACTGAAGCCATAGATGGCACAAAGCAATGCCATTTGTTTGAAGAAAATAATCAGTGACATTTCTTCCTTCTCCTGCTGCTTCAACAGTACATCCAGAAGGAACGAAGCAAGAAGACATGGACAACTGTCCTTATCTTCTGGAATGGAGGCAAACTGTTTTGCACCTAGCTGAGTGACAGGAAACTGTAGCTCTCTAGAAGTTATCAGAGTGTAACTTATATCAGTCCTAAACAGCAAGCTTGTATTCTGGTAGGTCCTGGTAGTCACAGTCCAACAACATCTGGACAGCCCCAGAATTACCCCTTCCTCTTCTAGAGGTTTACAGAAAGAAGATCCTGGGTGTCTTCTGCAGTGGCATAGTTTCATGAAAAGGAATAAAATTGTTCCTACCAGGGGGAGCACTAAGTAGTTGGAACCTTTATTTCTGAAGGAAAGATTCCCAATCAAAATTCCAGGTGGGAATCCTGTCTGTCATCTGTTATGGAAGGAAGCCCTGTTCTATCATGGTAGGCATGTATGGATTACAAGCAGTAGTTGCTTAGTGGTAAGAGAAGAGCATCTGTGCATACTCCATGTTTCTTTTTAAATTATATATAATTCCATACTAGTTTCTTTAGGGAAAAAGCAAACGCATAGCTACAAGCTGATGGCACTAAATGGGCATGGCCAAAGTGATTTCTACATAATTTCAAGAGATTGTTTCTACTTGCTTCACTGATAATGGCTAGGACAGTGGCGACTTAGATTTGAATTCTGCCAGGTAATAAGCATTCCCATAAGAGGATGTATATGAATAGTATAATCAAAAAACTATTTTGAAGTTTTAATTAATAGGCTAGACCTGCATTCCAGACTAAGTTAGTTAAATATAGTTAAACAATGGTACAAGTTAGTTGTAACTTTAGTACCATTGATCTGAACTGGTGTTAACTTCAACTGACATAGTCTGTTTCCAACTTGGGGGTGTTTAAAGAATTTATTTATGTAAGTAGGCTTACATTCAGTGGCCTGTAGCAGTGTCAGTTCTCTGTAAAATCCCATTGACTAATACTGTGTACATTTATGAACTAGAAACATATAGACATGGCTGGACAGACATGGCTGGAACAGACTGTGAAAACATGTGTTTGGAAACTGCCAGTTAGAAACTGGAATAAAAAGCAGGCCATCAAGCTCAGAAGAAAAACTGTAATATCTAAGTGAGTTTTTTTTTTATGAATTTAATAGTTTTAAAAAGAAATGCATTTTTTTCAAAATGAGGAGCTGTGGGCATCTGAACTATTTGCCCACTCAAAAACAGTAACAGCTCCAAAAATCAACAGCATTTGAATTATCATGGGTTACTTAAAGGAGATAAGAGTAAGAATGGCATGCAAAATACCGCTCATACTCTGTAAGACAGAAGAAAAACACTGAACTTTTTTTTTTGCCTTAGATCTTTCACAGAATAATACTGACAGTAATATATTTATCTGCGTATGTTCTTATGACGTTATTTCCATAAAAAGCCAACTTCCTGGATAATATATACCTTCCTGCATTTTTGCAATGGGTACTATTTTATGCAGTCTGACTTACAACAAAATGTATTTACATTTCCTTCTACCCTGTCAGTTACAGTATCACATGAGGTACCAGAATAACACACTAACTTTGTGACTCAAAGGATGACAGTCCTCTCCCAAGTCGCCCATTGGAGTACACATTCGGAGACTTCGAATCCAGAGACTAACAGCACAGCACATCCCTCCGCCACACTGCAGATCTCTCTCGCAAGCCTTAAATATAGCAAACAGACACAGAGCATTAAACAAACAAAATTACTAAGAATATCCAAGACTGCTCCATTATTTTCACATATATCTAAAAGCCCATATTTTAAAGAATGTTTATCCAAGGAGACTATAAGACTGAAGTAAAAATCTGACCCACTGTCAGTATTATAAGACCTTTCTGCACTACACTGTTACAGTGCTATTATTCCATTTTCAACATTCTGTGGAATTCTGGGCTTTGTAGTTTACTGAGGCTTAAGAGCTCTCTGGCTGAGGATTCTAAATGTTCCTCTCTAAACTGCAAACCTCAAGATTGCACAGGATGTTGAAAGTGGAATAACAGCACTATAACAGTGCAGTGCAGAAAGGCCCTTAAAAATGACATTTTCTTTAACTCAGAATTTTTAAATGTACTGATTTAGACTTGTTGGGTATCCAACAGTTAGTTCCAATGAGGGTAGACTTATTGAATCAATGGGAATTTGGTAAATCAATGCTTAAATAAATTTCATCAATTCAGTGGCCTACTCTAATTGCAATTTAACAAAGGAGTTCAGGCAGGTTTTTTTTTTAATTTCTGATAATCTGAATGACCAGTATTCAAACAGTTTTCCATCATTTGGACAAAATAATCCTAGCATGGAGCCAGTTCAAATCAGTCATATGCGTCTGATTAAAATAAAGGCACTTAAAAACTCTACCTTCTGCTGGATCTAGGCCACTACATTATTTGATGTGATTAAGGCCAGACAGAATAAAGGAGATGGAGTCAATAACTATTTTATTTTCCTAAATAAATAAATAAATAAATAAATAAATAAATATCCATGATGACAGATTTTCAATTAGCTCCTACATCACAGAAGAACACAACAGGTAGCATTTTCATTACATGAATCTAGTATTAGGTAGGATCCATTCATTAGAGACTGCATGCTCATTCTATAATAGCACAGTGGATCTCTGCATAGTATCACCCAATAGACAAATAGCCAGCCTTTCTATGTTAAAAAAAAAGGACCTCTTTGTTAGGGCAGAGATTCAGGGAATCAAAATGCCTCTAGCCAGATAAAAGGTTTCCTCAGGAAAAATCCTCCTCAATCTGGTCTGCCAACAGACTTCAAATAGCTGGAAAGCTCTTTTAAATTGTTGATATTTTTACAGCTATTTTAATTCTCTAGAGAACAAATGGATGATGTTGTTGGATTTTGTTGCCATGTATACTAATTGTTGCCATGTGTACTGAAATATATTTTAAAACACATTTTACAATGGGAAAAACATCTGAAAAATCATTTGTAGAGATTTGTTGAAGATGAAAAGATAATGAGAATTGGCTGAGTAATTGTGATATCAACACTGTGAAAAACAAATACAGCTTTTTGTGCAAATGCTTTTAATGAAATCAATGAACTACTTGTCAGATTCCTACATCCACTTACCTGGGAGTAAGCTCCACTGAATGCCAACAGAATTACTTCTAAGTAGACTCTGCTGTCAGATTATTAACTTTAGGTTTTTGTGCTATTTTATTTCAAGTACTAAAACTGCAGAACAGCCTAAGACACTGCTGAAGAATGGCATCATAAATAAGCAGACTCATAAGTATGAGTTTATGAGCAGATAATGGCTCTGAGGGAAACATTACTGTCCTCTGAAACAAATCTGCACTCTGGAAGATTTCATTATGAATATAATTACACCATACTCCATTGCTTAAACAGTATGTAATTTGAGTAGCAGAGTTGGTATCATAGCATTCATTTAACAAATTGCTGTGGTTAGAGAAAACATTATTCAGACTAGGCTGTCCAAATGCCTAAATACCCTAAAGGCACCAGATCCCATCTAATCTTGGATGCTAAGCAGGTTCACCTTGAGTTTGCATTTAGATGGGAGACTGCCAACAAATACCAGGTGCGGAAGGAACCAGAAAAACTGCCTCCAAGTATTCCTTGCCTAAGAAAATGATATGAAATTCATGTGGTCACCATAAGTTGACAAGCAAGTTGAAGGCACATGCACATACAAGGGATCCAGTTTCTAAAATATCACACTGCTGATATTAAGTAACATTAAGATATTACTTGGGCTGTAATTTTGATATTCTTACTTTAATACCCTTACTTTAATCACAGATCTATGTTTCAGATAGCTTCATAATTTTGTAGACACTTCCATTCTATTTATTAGCTTAAATTGCAGCACACAGTTAAGGGCTTTCTATACTGACCTGTGAGTGCAGTGTATGCAGCTGAATATAGTAAGTACTGCATTGCGCATGACTTTTTGTTGATAAGTCAGTTCTGTACTCAATGGATGGTTGACAATAGATTTTAATGCTTTCAAAGTGTACCTAGCTAGGTACTTTGGGAAGACCAGAAACAACAGATGAAAAGCCTTCTCAGTCTTATGACATCCTTCACCTTGCCATTTCCATTTCCTGTAGCTGTTGTTTTCTTTCCTAGGATTATTCAGATAACGATTACTTCACTTCTTTTTCCTCTTCCCAAAGCTGACAGTTCTCAAACCCTTTTTCAAGATGTTCTCAGAGATCAGGACTGTGTCTGCACAATAGTTATATCAGCTTCATTCTACTTTAACTGCCATGGCTCCCAGTGATGTGGGTTTTCTGGAAAAAGTAGAACCAGTACTCTAAACCAGTGCTTCTTAGAATATCTGATATGAACAACCATCATACTCCCTCCCCCTTCCCCCTGCCAGTGTGCTAAGGATTGGCACCATTAATCACTACTGTTTCTTTGTTTCCTGGAAACATTCTAGGCCAGAGACTGTCAGCCAATGGGTGGCACACACCACAATCACTGCTCTAAATAACATTATCTGACTTTGCACCTTTGGTTAAAGTGTTAAATTTAATTTAAATTTAAAATTAATTCAAAGCTTTACAGATCAATTATTTTGTTGTAATATTTATAATAATATGAAGAGAATTGCAAATACTTCCTGATACTTCCTACATGTGAAAGAACACTAATTTTTGTGGACACGTTTCTAAGGATATGCACATGATATATATCAACAATTTAACTTTCTGTTATCGAGTTATAACTGTATCACCTTCAGCTTCACTGACTTACTCTGTACTATTCATCAGTTCCATTTCAAAGAGAGAACAAAAAATCTGATTCAGTACAATGAACTGAACATTCTGCTTCGATAAAGGATGGATGTGAGTTTGTGGACATGGGCAACTTATCACATTTTGTCTTGGGACTGACTGAGAAGCAGGAGATTTTGTGAAATAGAAACAAGCTTAGCAGTGTTAGGCTGTTCCTTTGAGCACAAGAGTTAGTCAATGTTTGTCTCCCAAGAAGAATAATTGAAAATTTATATTATATATTCAGTCAGTCTGACATGATTGATTGCAGTACAACTGACCAGATAATTATGGATAAAGGTGCTTGTTTATTTGTATGTGTGTATAGTGTGAAAAATTTTCCATGGAAAAATAGAGCATTGGAAAAAATTCTGCTGTACACCTCTGATGGCTCAATCCTATGGAAACAGGGGCTGAAATTCACTTGGGGACTTAGAATTCTTCGGTATAGAACTTTAGTGCTTATTTATGGAGAATTTTCAACAATTCATTAAACAGAATACAACCATGACAGTCAAACTGGAATGAAACTGATAGATAATAGTATAGTGCAGATAACTCTTGGGCTCTGCATTGTTCCTTTCAGAACAACTTTTCATCTCTGTGCAATAGTAGCTGGAGAACCTCTTCCCTGTTGTTATCATTATTATCCTGCCTTATGCCCAAAAATAGGACTCACAATTAACTACACATGATTTTATATCTACTGCCTGTGGTATCATGTGAGGTTTTATTTAATTTAATGGTTTAAAGCTTATTTTTCATTGGAATAATATTGCTGAAGATGAGATGCTCAACCTCTTCTCTCTCTGGCAGACAAAAATCTCCCTCACTGCAGTTAGTACTGGGAAAAGCTCCCTTTGGTGTAGTGCAGGGATGCAGTTTGTCAAAATCAAGTGTGGGAAATATTAAACCTTACTTGTCTGTCCTAATTCATACAAAACTGCAGGTGATGCATTTAATGGCATGATGTTAGGCCTACCACTGCTTTTTTCCAGTGGTGTATCTAGGTTCAACAGTGCCTAGGGCAAGTGTGGAAGTTGTGCCCCCAGGTGCTGCTGCTTTTCCTGCTGCCGCCACCCCATGCAGAGGAAGACCCTGGTGGGGCTGGGAGTGGGCCAGGCCTGGTTGGAAGGGTTGCTGCTGCCACTGCTGCCCCCCCCCAGGCGGAGGAAGATCCCAGCGAGGGAGGTGGGAGCAGCGGTGGACCAGGCCCAGTTGGAAGGGCTGCTGCTGTCACCACCTCCCCCAGGTGGAGGAAGATCCCGGTGGGGGCGGTAGGGGCAGCGGCAGGCCAGCCTGGTTGGAAGGGCTGCTGCCATCACTGCTGCTCCTCCAAGTGGAGAAAGACCCCAGCAGGGGTGGCACTGGGCCAGGCCTGTTAGAAGGGCTGCTGCCCCTCCAGACGGCGGAAAACCTCAGCGGGGCAGCGGGGGTGGTGGTGGGCCATGCCTGGTTGGAAGGGCTGCTGCCACCACCACCACTGCCCTGGGCCTAGGAAGACCCTGGCAGGGATGGTGGCAGGCCAGGCCTAGGTGGAGGGGCTGCTGACGCTGATGCCACCACCACTGTGCACCAGGCTGAGAACGACCCCAGCGGGTGCAGCGGGCCAGCCCAGGTGGAAGGGTGGAGTGGTTCGGTTTTTTGTCCCTCCCCTGGCATTAGGCGCCTGGGGCATGTACTCTGCTTTCCCCACCCTAGATACACCTCTGCTATTCTCATGCAATGAAATGAGGGAAGGGACTTCAAAAACCATTTCATTGTGAAAAATAACAAATGAGCTTAGAAAATAAAAGTACACATGCTCCAAACACAAACATTACTCTAAAAGTATTTTAATACTTTAATACTGGGAGTTGGCAGGCATTCTAGGATACAAAGCACTCTCCTGACAAATGCTTCCTTTCTGAACCTGATGCTCATGTGTACAAAATTCACTCTGCAAACACCTCTCTCTCAGTGGATTTCTTCCTGTGTAGGGCCACAGAGTGCATCATGTGCCCTTTCAAATAAATATAGAAGTGTTGACTGAGCACAAAGGGTGCTCACAATGGTACAACAAGTAGTACTGATTGGAAGAACTGAGAATGAAATTGTCACAGCAATCCTTTGCTTATACTGAGCCAGACCAAGTGCTGGCCAAGCAAATGAAAAGGAGAATGCAACATTAAATACTTCTGAAGACATACAACACTGCTGCTGCATGTTGGATGCTGGAACTGAAAGACTGTTGTATACCCAATTCCCTTCATTCTTTCTGTGCATAATATCAGCAGTGTATGTCAGAGGAACTGAACACAGTGCAAGTCCTTCAAATTGCTAGCCTTCACCCTGCTTTTCCTCTCTGTCCTTCCACCAGCGTGACTTCAAAAATAAGCACCTAACTAAACAATAGAAGTAAATTGCTGGAGGGAAGCGTGTTTACAGTGAAATGGGAAAAGGCTGTAGATTCAAGATCAAAAGCATAATGGATTCAATATAAAATGTACAAAAGATGTTGGAAAAATGTGCTTAATATCACCAAAACATTGTAAAGCTGTCTTTCAGTGTACCTTGAGAAAATTTAAGCAGTTCTATTATTCAGTTTTAGAAATAGCAAAATATTTAGTAGAGGAATATCAGTGCATATGTAAAAGGCTACAGTATTATAACTCATTTTTTTCAGGAATAAAGAATGATTGCGTACACTGATACACAGCTAATGGGAGCTTTTTAAGTTTTAAAATTTAAAACTATAGCATTGTGAAGATCAAGTTCTTGTTTCATTCAAGATCAAGTTCTTGTTTACAGTTTCCCACAGCCTCAATTACATCAGCATTTATTAGCAAGGCAACAGGTAAAGAAATTGTGAATAGATTTACATGGCTCCTTGACAGAAAGGATTTCTTTAGCATCACAATTTCTGGCAATGCTCAGTGTGCGCTTCTGGATGGGGGTTGAGAAAAGTTTTCATCCCAGAATGGAATTTCCTCAAAATGGGAGTCAGACCAGAAAATTAACAGCACAATCTCCTACATATTTATTGAGAGGTAAGTCCTGCTGTGCTTAGTGTAGCTTCCTCCCTCTTTCCTTTAGGACTGCAGTCTAAAGTACTGGTACAAACGTGGCTCCCTCTTTAAACCAGTACTTTTCAAACTGGTCTCTGGAGCCACTGGTTGCCAGTCCCTAGCAAGCATCCAGGAAAGAAAGAAACAGTTGAACCCAATGGGCAAATATAGTGCCAGCCCTGTCACAATGGAAAAAAAAATTGCTGGCCTCTCACATCAGATAGTTTGAGAAGCACTGCTGTAAACTTTCCAGTCAGGCATAACTGACTGCAAACCAGGAGGTCTTCAGTTATAGGTTAGCATAGCTCCCAAGGGGAGGTAGCCTCAGACATATTTCCACTGACCTACTGGAGTCTTAGACCAGTTAAACCAGGGCTTTCCAAACGGTGTGCTGCGACATGTTAGTGTATCACCTGAAGTGCATAGGTGTGTTGCCTACAATCTTGGAAATGTATGTTATTATTTATAAATCGTATATTTTTAAAAATATATGAAAGGTTTTCACAAGATGTGTTCTGTCCCCATACATTTTGTTATTACAGTTTATGTTATGTGTCTGTATCTCTTGTAAGCGGTTAGTTTAGCCTTTAGTTTGCTAGTAAGACAGAATTACTATGTTGTGAAATGAGGCATGTACGAAAAGCCTGCCACCAACATGAAAAGTTTGGAAAGCTCTGGGTTACACTAAGTAATCCCTCTGATCCTGACGGGGTGTGAAGAGCAGCAACCGTTTCCTTCTGCCTGAAAGTGTCACAACAGCCGCTGCGAAGAGAATCTGAAGTTATCTCAGTCACTAAGGCGACCGTCATTAGCACTCCTCCCACCCTCTTTCTCTCAGCGGCATCTCATCAGAGACCATTTCCCAGATGCCCTCCTCCCTGAAAAAACAAAAAACCCACCTCTGAAGAAAGCTCCAGTCTGGCACTCGGTGCGTCCAGAGAGGGGTCCCAGCCATCGACATGGAAACGTCACCTCCCCGCCCTAAACTTCACCCGCTGGACTCAGGCAAACGCCTCCCCCGTCCCCACCGCTGCTCCCGCTCCCAAAGCCCCCACGGCCTCCCCGGGGTCCCCTGCCGTCCCCATAACCTGGCCAACGCCCCCGCCTCGCCACCTCACGCGCCTCCACGGTCCCCCGTGGCCAAAGGAGGAGGAGGCAAGGCGAAGGCCCTCTCGGGACACACCGCCGGCCCCTCGTCCCACCGCAAGTCGTGCACACCCTTCACCCCACGGAGCGGTTTCCAGTGGGAAACTCCTACAAGAACCCGCCACACGCCCACCCCGCACCCCCGCCAGAGAAACCTGGAAGCAAGTGGGCAGACTCGGGGACGGGCGGGCTTTCTTTCTCTCCACACACAAAAGAGACCCCGCTCCTTCCAAGCTCTGTGTGGCCGAAGTCTCACAGGAATGTAGAGTTGGAAGAGACCACACGGGCCACCCAGTCCAACCCGCTGCCACGCAGGAAGCTCTCCTTTCTTTCTCCTTCAACCCTCCACAAGAAAAGAAAAGAAAAAAAAAACCCGACTAGCGTGTCATCAGCTATTTTTCGACCACGAGGAGACCACCACGCAGGGCACCCAGCCCGCCCGTTTCCCCCGTCCCGACCCTGGCGCGGGCGCTTTTAGTCAATGCGGACTTTCCCGCCAAACTCGCCGGCGGAAGGCGCACCGCCACCCACGCCCACGCGGGTCCCACCCGCCAGAAACAACTCGAGCGTCCCGGCGCCGTTCCCTGGTTTTGGCCCCGGGCTTCCCTGCCCTGAGACGCCGCCGCCGCCGCCGCCTTTCTCACCCCAGTGATGACCGCCGAGTCTCCTGCCGAGAGGAGCAGGAAGAGGAAGGGAGCGCAGCGGAGGCTCCTCATGGCTTCCCGTTCCCCTGGCGCTCCGGCGCTTTCTCTCCCCGGGGCCGCCTCTGTTGGCTTTCTGTGCGTTAAGGCTCCTCCGTCCGGGCTTCCCTCAGGGCAGCAGCGACGGCGGAGCTGGAACGGGAGCCGTTCCCGCCGTTATAAAGCTCAGGTCTGCCATTCAAAGGCAAGATGAGTCACCCACCCAGCTACCCCCGGCTACGCACGCTGCTCGTCGGGGTGAGGGACAGAAACGCACACTCAGAGAGCCGTGTAGACAACAACAACGCACAAACGCCTGTCTCTTCCTGCGGAAGAGACGGTCTTAAATGGAAGCCCAGGCCCCCCTGTGAGCGCAAGAGTCCTTAGTCATGGTAAGGGACCCTCAACAAGTGGCCATCCAAAGGGCCTCACAGAGGAAC
Organism: Ctenosaura bakeri; assembly: GCA_948474755.1. NCBI lineage: Eukaryota > Metazoa > Chordata > Lepidosauria > Squamata > Iguanidae > Ctenosaura > Ctenosaura bakeri. Next base: position 20,715 of record CAOLHI010005744.1, on the reverse strand, counting down.
ATCTTCCAGCCGGACAGAGAAGCACCCAAACTTACCTTTCTGAGGTTTCCAGAGAGTGACAAGGTAATTGCAAGGAGCACAGCTCTAAAGACAGGGAATAGTTGAGCAAGTGAAAGAATACCACAGACCTGACAATGGCAGAACAATGTACTCACAAGTGTACACAAAGAATTAGGAAAGGGAGACTCTGAAACAACAACCCGCTGCAGTGGTAATACTGGTTTTGGATCCAGGGCAGACAGATCCTTATCTCTGCCTAGCTTTTTGAGAGTCGCTGTGTGTTTCTCCATAAGTTACTGCCTCACTGTTGTGAGGATAAAAGAGATTAAGCAATTTGTATACACTCGCACAAATGCTGTAGAAACAGTAAATGGTCACAGATACTCAATAGCTTTCACATGCTTTCATGGTGATACCATGCCCCTAAGGTTTCTGATACACATATCGTGTGAATAAAAAGATGAAGTAGGGGAAAAAAGGACTCTTGTGGCACCTGTCACAAGAGTGTGAGATTCCTTGCCTAGCAAAGCGTCCAAATGAGCAAAGCAAACTGAGCAAGGTTTATTTCTGCAGCAGAAATAGGTCACCAGCTTGTGAAAGTCCAGAGACAAGACACATTTTCCACTGCCACCTTTATGTACACTAAACAGGTGGGTTTCCTCATGTAAACATCCAGAAGACAATAAACACTTTGTTTAAAACACATTATCTCTATCTGGCCTCTATCAACATTTCCAAACTGTCCCAATCTGTATCATTTTCAGATAGCATGTGATAATCCAACCAACATGAATTTAGGTGTCTGCTTACTTCAGAGAGTCTGTCACCTTAAACAATGAATGTAAATAACAGTTGCAAATCAAGGTGGAAACTTCTCTTATAGAATCATAGAATCATAGAGTTGGGAGAGACCATAGTGGGCATTGAGTCCAACCCCCTGCTATGCAGGAACACTCATCAAAGCATTCCCAGCAGATGGCCATCCAGCCTCTGCTTAAAAACCTCCAAAGAAGGAGACTCCATTACTCTCCAAGGCAGCATATTCCACTGCCGGACAGCTCTGACCATCAGGAAGTTCTTCCTGAAGTTCAGGAGGAATCTGCTTTCCTGCAGCTTGAATCCATTGCTCCTTGTCCTGGTCTCTGGAGCAGTGGAAAACGGGTACACTCCCTCCTCAACATGACATCCCTTCAAATATTTAAACATGGCTATCATGTCTCCTCTTAACCTTCTCTTCTGCAGACTAAACATACCCAGCTCCCTAAGCCGCTCCTCATAGCACCCTCCAGACCGTTTACCATTTTGGTTGCCCTCCTCTGGATACGTTCCAGCTTGTTGATATTCTTCTTGAATCAAGGTGCCCAGAACTGGACACGGTATTCTAAATAAGGTCTAACTAATGCAGAATAGAGTGATACCATTACCTCCCTTGATCTAGACACCATACTCCTATTGATGCAACCAAGAATCGTGTTGGCTTTCTTGGCTGTCACATTACACTGCTGACTCATGTTCAACTTGGGATCTACGAAAACTCCCAGACATGTACTGTTATCCAACCAGGTGTCCCCCATCCTATATTTGTGCATTCCATTTTTTCTGCCTAAGTGCAGGACCTTACATTTCTCTCTGTTGAAATTCATTTTGTTAGCTTTGGCCCAGCTCTCCAATCTCTTCTCTTCTTACCTAGGTGTTAAAAACAAAAATCAGATAATAGAATCATAGAGTTGGATGGAGCCAAGGCTCTTAATCTGTTTAGCCTGTGTGAACTTCTCACTTCTAGGGAATGTGTGTTTCCAGACTTTTGGGTTCAGATTGGAAAAAGGGAGTTTCTAGCTTTGAGTGAGGGTATCATCATCGTCATCATCATCATCACAACACCATCAAGACTAAGCAATTTATTTTTGCATAGAATGTTATGGATTGCAATCTGCTTCCTCAGATGCACTGATGGAGTAGTGTTACTCTGTTTACTGGAGGTCCCGGGAGGGACACCTAAATAACCAAACAACAACACAACCTTGGGGAAAATTAGCTGGATCACTCACTAAAGTTAGCGAGAGGCAAGGTAACTTAGCAGGATCTTACAACCCAGTGTCTACGGAGTCAGGTCAGTCAAGCAGCCAGATGGGTTAAAATAATAAAAATGATGTTTATTAAGTACAGACAAATATTCAAGACACCACAGTCACACAGATAACTAAGGAATCAGAGATTGACTTGGAATAAGGATTTTTAGAGGGAAATGGGTGATACAACACCTGTCTCGTAGTCCTGGACCTTGAGAGCGAAGTTGGGGTGCGAAGAAGAAGCTCAGCGCATTTGGCTGAGGGGAGCTTGCCAAGCAGAGCGGTGGCTAGGCGGGATGGAACTCAGGAGCGATCCGAGGAAGGTCTCAGAATCAGGGGTTTTTATAGGGAAAAATGTGACTGCAGGCTATGCCTTACTCAGTGAGAACAATGCATTTTAGGAGCGGGACAAAGCTTTGGAAAGGTCAGAATTTAGCATGATTGAATCAGAGCCGAATTAACAATAGTGTAGCCAATATGCAAATGCGGAGCGCTTAGTACAGCTTTGTCAGGTTGCCTGCTCGGAGCAGGGACCCTTTGTTAGTATCGCACATATGCAGTGAGGTGTTTGCCGGAGAGTCCCTGAAGTGACGAACTGGCTGTATCTGGCCTGCCTTGGTGGAGAATGGAATGTCCATTAATTATCGGCCGTGCCTGTTTATGTGCTTGTCCGGTGGCCTCACAAACATGTGGAGCGGGGTGGCAGAGGAAAGCCGAATTGTTTGATATCAAAGTGATATCGAGTGCTATCTCTGGGTAGGCCTGGACCGCAGTAACAGTAAAATATTCAAGTCATGTACAGATGCACATTTAGAGAGCTATGGGGGAGGGATCAGATAAACATAGAAACAAGGCAAATTGTGTAACACTGGTAATAAATATGCAACGGACTAGTTCAGTATAAATATTATGGCATTTGTCAACTAATGCAGTGGTCTGCTGGTCAGTTAAATGTGTCTGAAGTGGGAGCAAGTCAATTTCAGGAGAGTAGTTCTTTTGAAAGCAGAGCTCTTTGTTGAAGATATTTGTTGTATTTATACATGCAACGGTGCACTATTTGTTTATCAGTCCTTGACCTTTCATCCCTGAATAATATGGATTGGTTGCTGTAGTGGTTTGTGCATTTGACTGATTTGCTCAGCCATGGAAACTCACTGGGAGACTTTGGGCAAGTTATATTTTCTTGGCCTCAGAGCAAAGCAAAGGTAAACTCCCTCTGACGAAATCTTGCCAACTCTAGGATATATTTGTCTTAGGGCTACCATAAGTCAGAAATGATTTGAGGGCAGACAACATCAAAACAACAAATTTCTTGTGAACTTTGTTTATATTTCCTGTCATGCAGTTGTCTCTTTGATCTTTTTCACACAGAGTTTTTCTGTAACTGTGGAATAGTGCCATTTACTGTGTATTTTCCCTAATGGCAACAATTGACTATAATTTTCGCACTTTCTCTGGCATCTACTTCATTTCAGGATATTTTCCAGGATATTTCTTTCACACTGGCAACCTCTTGGCATTTTGTTAGTTCTTCCTTCTTCCACCTCTGCTCTCCTACTGTACCACATCTGCCTGCCCAAGAACAGATGCCCTCTCTTGTCCAATGCTGAGCATGCACAGTGATGAACACAGGTTCCTTCTGGTTTCACTCCTTTTTTCTTTTTGTTTTGTTTTGTTTTTGCTGAAAGAGGCATTCTGGAATACTATAAAACCAACCAAATGGAAGAATATTACACATGGACACAGTCCATTTTGTTAGTACATTCAACAATCAAACACACAACCCCCCTAACAGCTAAAACATTTTCAGCCATCACAAACATACCTTGCTATAGAGAAGTTATCAGAACTTCTTAGATCCTAAAACAACAGGGAACACATGTTTCTCATAATGAGCTGAGCTGCTTTTTCTGGAGCTGAGAAGGATTTGCAGGAAATGGTGATCACATCTGGAAGAAGAAATTTCTTGCCCCTTCCCCAGCCCCTGCAAGACCACCAACACATCCTGTGTGCTCTCTTTCAGAAGTCTTTTGCAATCCTTACATAGAATTTTTTAAAAAAATTACTACACACCTGCAAAAACATCCTGCACCTAAAGGAGAGGCCGAGACTCCTAAAGACAAATCAAACTCACTTCCTACCAACCCCAGGGGGACAGATAACTTTTTACACAACAAAAGCCTGGCAGTTTTAAACAGCTTAAAACAAATGTATTGGATGTTTCAAAGCAGGAAAAAAGGAGACTGGTTTTCAAGGGGAATTGCAGCAACTGTGTGAAAACACCAGTTAGGTCCCCAAAACTAAATGCATCAATTTCAGATTTGTGAAAAAGCTCTTTGTTTTTTAGATATTCCAAATTCTGCCTTAGCAAAATTAAAGGTAGAACCATTCTTTCCTGCACATATGCTTGATTTTGAAAGTAATCTCAATGTTTATCAGAAATAATCTTAAACATTATCTAAGGGAGTAGCAAGAGGGTAGCTTGTATGCAGGTTTTCAGATGAGTGAGCAGCAGAAAGCAACCATTTGGTCATCAATGTTGGTCTGTCCACCACCATGAGGGACTCTAGGAGACTTGGTCAATCAGCAGCTGTAGGAAGTTTGGCAGATTTTGTAAAGCAGTCTTCACTCAGGTCTGCTAGGCAATGAAAACATAAGGGAACCTATGGTGCTGCTCTGGCATTTCATCTTTGGATATATTCCCACCCATGTTTCAGTTCTTTAGGTTGTTTTGTTTTAGCAACCATTGTATGCCTGGGATAAGTGCTAGTCTGTGTATTTACTCACTTCTTGTTTGTTTGCTTTTCCATGCTCATTCTTTTCCTGGATCACTCAAACTTGTGGCCATTTTCTCTTTCTCTTCTTTATTACCATGTGTTTGGCTATGCATAAGTATAATAAATAAAGCCACTTTTGTACGTTCTTACAAAAAAATTAAACTTGTATTTTTTTCTGTGTTTAATGCTGTGTGGGTGCATAGAAGGGTGGACATATAGTTCAGCTTCTGCCTTGCCAATCTGATTACTCTCCTAAATAGATCCAGTATTATTCTTCACATTTCCCAACAGTTTGCTAGTGCTTGCATGATCATGAAACTGCTAAATTGTTAGTGTGTCACAATTTTAGTGGTGAGGCATGACATCAGATCCAGCTTAGGGAGTTTCTGGGTCCATCCCCCCAACATTATGGGTGTACCTTTAAGGGATCTTGGGGAGTGGGCTAACAGGGCAAGGCCAAGCTTGGTGGCTATTGATCCTGCTTCACTCCCAGCATGGAAACCAGACAGTGAATGGTGACCTTGTGGATTCATAATGTCACTCCAGGATTGCCCCTCAGCAGCTGGCCTGTGGGTTGGGTTGATCAGATAACATGTAGATTTTTTAATATCTGGATCTGTTACCTCCTGCTAGGTAAAGCCTCTACTGCTTTTGTGGTCTTATTTTCTCCAGTTAAACTGTGCACATGTGTTTGTCTTCCTGTGCCTTTGTTTGCCCTTGAGGCTAGGCCCACAATACAATATATCACTGCTGAGAAAATAACATACTTTTTTAAAACTTAATTTGTATCTAGGGTGGACTTGTCAGATTTGTTCACCTGGTGTGCATTACTCTAGCATATTTTCCCTAGGGGGAAAAATAGATATTTTATGATTTTGTAATAAATTTGCATTTGGAACTAATGTTTGTGTGAATTCAATTCTTGTTAGTAAGGTATTCTTAAATGAAACAGAGAAAATATTTTTAAATAATATCTTTGTATCTTTGCCAAATGTATCTTTGCCATTAACTGTCATCAAGTTGACTTCGGCTCATGTTGATCCTATGGATGACAGACCTCTGAGCCACCTTATCCTCAACTGGCATGCTCAGGTCTTGCAGAATCAGGGACATGTCTTCCTTGATTGAGTCTATCCATCTGTATCTACACTACTTTTAATGCAAATACAACACACACACACGGCTGACTTGGTTGTTATTGTGTGCCTTCAAGTCATTTTCTGGCTTATGGTGACCCTAAGCAATGCTATCATAGGTCTTTCTTGGCAAGATTTGTTCAGAGGGGGTTGCCTTTGCCCTCCTCTGAGGCTGAGAGAGTGTGATTTGCCCAAAGTTAGCCAGCGGGCTTCAATCACCACGCAGGGATTTGAACCCTGGTCTCTAGAGTTCTAGTCCAATGTTCAAACCACTACACCACACTGGCTCTCAAGGCTGACTTTACTATTGGTTAAAGTGAGATACCAGCCTTTGGCAGTTGCTGTTGAGCACCATGAAAAGGCAAAAAAGAGGTGTTTCTGAAAGTTTCTGCCTCAGGTCTATCCCAGGTCTTAAGTACTATGAAACTTTACTGGGGAATGGCCATGCACATCATTTCCTTTTCTGTTTCAGGCAGCAAATATCTTTATTTGTCCCTGCATGAATAAATTGTTTTAATATAATATTGATTCACATACTTGCTTTCATCTTTAACTTTTCTCAGAATATTAGCAATAGGCTTGGTACAAATGTAGCAACTCTTAATTGCAACTGATAACAGGAGAGTTGAGTACATATTTAGGTCTTTCCCACTGAAATAAAAGGCACTAAAAGTGCTTAAACTTGACTGTCTTGTGTGTGATATAGTTGGAGTAAGTACTTGGAATAAGTATTTGTTCACCAGTATATTTGGAACCAAAACTTATTGTGAGTTTCCATCAACATAAAAGACAGAAAACTAAATTCAAAGTAGAAGAAAGATATGATCTCCATATAAGGTCAATCATGCTGTTTAAAATATCCCCTTTTAATGGCTTTGACATTTTTCTACATAAACTGTTTGAGATTGCCAAACCTAAAGACAGAATTTTATATAGTGACACTTGTATGGATTGGTCATCAAAGTATTTTTGCTTAGGCATTTATTTCTTCAACTGCAATCTATGGCTTGTATGGCAGTTTATGCTAATCAAGCATTTGGCCTTCAAGCTGTGAGTGGTAAATCTTTGAATAAAGTCGTGCATCCTTGAGGAAAGCTGGAGCCAAAAGGCCATTACGTGTCTTGGGTATTTAGTCTTTGCCAAGTTGAAACTGATCTGAACTGGTGTCATGGACTTCGTTGCCCCTTTCAAATCTCTTGTAGCAGAACTGGCCTGAGGGGAAAAGTCAATGCTTTTGTTTTTGTTTTCCTTTCTTCTCTTAAAGTAAACACATATGAAATCTGTATGTGTTTTTGACAAAATGTACAACCGAACTCTCATACTTTTAGGGTTGATATATGTATGTGACAGTTCCTCCACTTCTTTTTCATCTCCCAAAGCTCTGGGCCAGTTCTACAAGCTACCCTAGTTCCCTTCTACCTGAACAGACCACAGGTAAAAAAAGTGCAGGTGTTCCATTTAAACAGATAAGTGAACACATGAGCAAGAAGAGTGGGGTCACTCTGGGCAGCTCTGCTGTGATGTTGCAAGTGCTAAGTAGGCACCCATACTTACAGTGCATACATGGGGAGGGGAGACTTATGTACCCCTAGGCACCCATTCTCATACTGCATATGTAGGGGAGGGGGAGGACACTTTATACATATATAGATTGACACTTTCAAGCACTTCAGAACCAAGGTGTATTCTTTTTGACAAAAATTTCGCACACATGCATTTCCAAAAATGAAAAATCAACAAAAATGCACTCTCGCCAATTATTCACTAGTTTAGAAAGTTATTGCACATTTGAATAAGAACATAATGTATTAATCTACTGTACACGTGTCATGCTCTGGTTAAAACTCTTCCAGATCTCCAGACCTGCCTGTTTGTTAGAATTTATACAGAAATCACATGTTCGTGTGAATGGAGGCATGTGGCAACACTTTACACTTAGTATTTTATCTATAGAAACTTAAAAGTGGGATTACATCACATAAGGCTGTATTTTCTTTGTGTTTCATTTCTGTCTTTTCAGATAAGGCCTTTTATTTTTATAAGTGGCTTTCAGCCTTCAACACTGTGTGGGAAATAAGCCTTTTATGAGTGTACCTCCTTCCTGCTAGTGCTGTAATTATGCACAGACATAGAGGTATTCTCTCATGTCAGGATGTATTTCTGTCCTATATTTGTATTTTTTTTAAAGTCATGATTACTTTGGTTTCAGACTTGAAATGTACTGATTCAATACATCTTGTTCTTCCAAAACACACAGCAGTTGTACTTTTGCTTACACTAAATCCTTCCTAGATCAGAGAACAAATTGAGAGAATCACAGGGTCAGAACGAATGATACAGTCAGTGCTGAATTTTTACAAAATGTAATAACTTGGGATCAAGAATGGAAACAGTTGGTGTATGGTTGGAAAGGTCTTGGCATTAATTCCCCATTCTCTATAGTTACTCAGCAGTGAGGGGAGAATGCACTCTGCAATTGCGCTGCGTGGAAGTCATGGCTCAAACTATGGCTCAGCTACAATGAACAAAAAGGAAAGATTTCACCTTCCAAAAAGTACATGTGCTAAATGTTATGTTGTTATCATTGCAGCTGCTGCAGCTGCAGTTACTGCTGCTGCTAGAGTGTTTATTTTTTAAATAACATCTGTAACACTGAGTACAATCAGCACAGGAAATTCAGCTAGGAATCTCTATCTGGATGCCAATTTGCTTTGGGTCTGAAATCAAGGCGCTAGTGATGACATTTAAAGATCCTAAGAGACTGGGATCTTGATGCTTGAAGAAGCGCCTGTCCCTATATGTGTCTACCCAAAGACTGAGGTGGACACTCTGCCGTGTCTCACTCATGGCACTAATCTACTGTGGGAGGAAATGCTTCTTTTAAAATTAAGGTCTTACTTTTCAGAATATACACGTATATGATTTTAATTGTTTTAAACTGTTCTAACTTGTTAACTTGTTTAATATATATTAGTCTTAAGTTATTTCATTATTGTTTTAAATATGTAATTGTTTTAAACTTTTTATATTGTTTTACTTTTATGCTGCCCTCAGGTCCCATGACACACACATGCTCACGCACACACATATATACTAATATGCTCACAAGAGCATGCCCAACATTATATTCTGGATTTTATTTTTCCATAACTGTTCCCTTAAAATAACCCCCGTTTTCCTATTAAGAACTCCTTGTTTGAAAGGAACTATGGGATCTGATCAGACATTAATGGCTATGATGAAGTTGCTTTGGGAGTCAGCTATTTGGAATGCAAATGCAACTTAATGGTAGCTTGCTAGGCAACAGGAGCAGTACCTTAAGAGTGAAACCTAGCTAAGTGGTTTGCATGGGAGGGGTTTACAGAGTAGAGGAATTCTATATAAGGCAGAGAGTCTGTTTGGATAGAGAGCCTTCACTGAGATCTTGGCCAGAGAAGGTGGCTGTGTTGTGTTTAAGCAGCTGAGGAAAAGAAATACAAAACTGGTGTCAACGGCTGAGAGCTATTGGCATAGACTGTGAGAAATTTGAACTGTTTAATGTAATAACACTGTACTTTACATGAACCTTGACAAGATACTTTATTTTTAATGTTACTATTATAAAGGATGCAGGTTTTTTCCCCTAACTATTGAGTCGAGTTGTAATATCTAAAATCACTGGTGACAAAAAGGAACATGGCACCATAAATGAATTGTTTGGTTTTGAGGGAACACTTAAAACCCTAGCCCTTTTGCATGAAGGTCATCATTAAAGGGTAGAGTTGGGGCTGAGTCTTAGGCCCTTTTCGCACGGGCCTTTTCTCGCGCGACAGCCCCATGAGCCTCGTGGGAGTGGGAACGTTGCTCCGCACGACGCACTCCCACTTCTGCCGGGCTCACGGGGCTGAAGTGGTGCAAGCGCGGGTTTTTTGATTTTCGCTTCGAAGCTAAAATCACCCGCGCTCGCGCAACACTCCTGGCGCCCGCGTGCACTTACCTCTTGTGCGGAGCGTCGGGGAGCCGGCCGGGTCGCGCTTCCTTCCCTCCGCCCCTGCGGAAGGAAGGGACAGGGCGGGGCGCTAGCGCAACGGACGCGACACATCCTGCTTCGCGCGCGCGTGCGGGGGGGCAGACGCGACAAGCTCCTTTCTCGCGTGCGCGGGGGGATGGACGGGACAGGCTCCTTTCTTACGCGCGCGGGGGGGGATGGACGGACGCACGAGCCGCCGCCGCCTCCAGGAGGCTGCCGCTTCCCCTCTCGTCCCTTCACCAGCGGAAGGAAGGAGGGGGAAGCGGCAGCCTCCCGGAGAAGGCTTCTTGCGCAAGCCGCCCTCCTCCCTCGCGCGAGCGCCAGCGCTGCAAAAAGGGCCTTAGTGTGAGGGTGTCTTATTAAGTTGGAAATGCAAAACCAATCTAGTGAGAAGTAAGGGCCTGTTCGGCACATTATTTCATATGTGGTGGTCGTGTCCTAGAGCACAAAAATACTGGAAAGAAATACATAATAAAATAAGTTCAATTTTGAAGATTCAATTCAGGATGACACCTGAATTTTACTTGTTAAACATGACACATACACTAGATGCAACACCAGTTAAGAGACATTGGAGAATTATATTGCATATGGTGATGACGGCTCGTATTGAATATGCACAATTTTGGAAAAATGAAACTACACCTACAACGGAACAGTGGTGGATAGCTTTTATGGAAAACAGAAATGCGGACATACTTACACAAAGATTAAAAGGGAAATCAGATGAGGACATAAACAAAGAGTGGAAGATTGTTTCAGATTTGGGTTGGGGGTAGACAGAGGGTATTACATTTTTCATGATAACAATTATTATACAGTTAACAGTTAATGAAATATCATGTAGCAAGTAAAGTAGAGATATATAGCAGGAACTAACAAATGATATATTATTAACATTTTATTGTGATATGTGATATAATAAATAGAGGGAATATCAATAATTGTAATCCAGAAAGGAAAGGAAGAAGGAAAAACACTACATGTAACATTGCAGAAATCACTGTTTGTTTTATTTGTTGAAATTTGAATAAAATTATATTTAAAAAAAAAAGAAATAAGGGCCTGTCATAGTGACATGGATAAGAGGAAGAAATTCTAAGGGCCCCCAAATGGTTTTTTTCCCCCTCCCAGGAAACAATTTCTTGAAAGCTAGGGAAAACATGCAATGTTCAACTTAAGAGAATATTAAAATAAGAACTAGGAATTATTTGAGAGCCTAAGAAGAAGATGAAAGCAAGCAAGAAGAATATCTGAGACATTATATAATTGAAAGTAAACTTCAAAATCACAAAAGGGGGTGGGGGTAAAGTTAAAAATCAAGGGATTCACAAATGAATGACTGGTTTCTTAAGCCTGCCACTGTTTACAGAGGACTGGCCTGTTAGCCTCAGATTAGAAACAATATTGATTGTTTAATTGACTAAATTTATATCCTGCCTTTCTCCCAAATGGGATCCGAGGTGGCTTACAATAATCGTAAAAAATACTACAAAAAACATTTTTTTATGAAAATTAAAAAGAGATTATTAAAACATACTTGAAAACTGTAAAAGCATTTAAAACATAAAATGTAAAAATTAAAAGATGCATTGCAAAGAACTATATTACCTATAATAATTTACTTTGGGCAAAAAATAGGGTATAACAGCATTAATTTTTCAGAATAAAATAACAGCTGTAATGTCATTACTTTCTCTATTATATAAATGTTTGGTTTTTTTTACTTAGGATTATGAGGTTTTTTTAAAAAAGAAATAAACCATTTTTGTGCTATTTACCTGGATTCCCCACTTTCCAAATAGGAATTAGAAGTAAGGGAGATTACATCAGGAAGAACTGGAATATGCTACCTCAGAATGTGGTGAAGTCACCTTCTTTGGAGGTTTTTAAAGAGAGGCAGGATGGCCATTTGCTGGGAGTGCTCTGAGTGTGTGTTCACGCATGGCAGGGGATTGGACTCAGTGACCATTGTGGTCTCATCTGGCTCTATGATTATATGTTTCTAAGTAATTAATAATGTCAATGAGGCTTTTAAATTTTTTAAATTGCAGTGATAGCTTCTTTTACAAAGTGTACCTGTTAGGCTTTAGTCTCATAGCTATGAACTGCAGCAGAATAACCATTTTGGCTTTGGTCCAATGTGATTAGATTCCACACACCTAGTCTGGCTGGATTTTATTCAGATTCTAGGATTCTCCTGGCATGCATTTGGTTCAGAATTTGCCTTGGCACCTAAGCTTTCATTTTTTAATAAAGCAAGTCTTTAGCCCTTATAGAACAAGAGTTGTGAGGCAAATTGTGGAGTCACTGGTAGATTGTTTTGCTGCTGCCTTTCAGTTCAGTCAAGCAATGCAAGAAGTCTCATACCTAAGACTGACAGTACATTTATGTCTGTGTCTTCAAGTCACCTGTCGACTTATGGCAACCCCATGAATTTTCTTAGGCAAGAAGTACTATGTTTTACCAATGCCTTCCTCTGACAATACGGTTACAGAATTTAACTGACTCAGTATTAGTGGTAAAAGGTGCAGCAGCTTCAAAGTCTGAGTCACAATAAACTCTGTAGGCATTTTCCTCCTCTGATATCAGGGATCTGTGGGAAAGCAGGGGAGGCAACAGAGGAGAAGCCAATAAGGGTGCATGCATGCCCATATGTGAAGAAGAGACAGATGAGAGCACATGAATTATAGCAGGAGCTGCTTGCCTACTTTTTGTTGTCTAAAGTTGCTCAGGAGGAAGAGAAACACAATAAATGACTGAGAGAGAGCAAGAATATGAGAGGATGAGTGGGGAGATGAATAATGTCTAGGAAGCAGAACAGAACTTGGAATCCCAATTGCATAGGCTGGACTTTCTCTTTCCCTGTCCCTCAGTGTTTTAAATTGAAACTGTTTTCAGAAAAACAAACCTTGATTTCAGCAATTTCACCTTCTTCCTCCTTTTCCTTCCTCACACCTCAGGCTGAAGCACAAGAGCAGCAAGTGATCCAATGCTTGCATTGGTCTGAGCTGACAACATAGGCAGGTAGCACAGATAATTTGGCTGAGAAGGAACTCCTACCCAAAAGAAGCTGAGAAAGGTTGCCTCTTCTCTCATTGGGGCTAAGGCTTTTTCCACACTGGGTTTTTAAAACGGTGCAGAGCGTCCTCCAGAGAGGACATCTACACCTGGGAGCAGACTGGGTCCGGACTGCTTTGTGTAGTTCTGGACCTCAGCCCACTCCGGAATGACCCAAAGTGGTCGTTCAGCGTGCTTTTGAAAGACTGCTTGCAACAGGACTTTCAAAAGCATGGAGCGCGAGCCTGCAGATCTGCTGGGGGCAGGCTTTAGGCTGACGAGCTTCACTGGTTGGTGGAGAGCTTCGACCAACCGGAAGCCGCCATTTTTGTCCCCGGAGCAGTGCGGAGTGGCGGCCGCAGACTACTCCGGACCAGCTTGGACCCTCGCATGGAGCACACAGGTCTGGTGAGTACCGGCACGGGGTGATTCCCTCGTCCAGTGCGGAAAAGGCCTAAGTTTGGTAGTCACTTCCTGCACATCTTCTTGTACAACTCTCTTTCTCTCCCTTGTTCCTGTTTTTCCTCCTCTCACATTCTTTTGGTGAGGGTTGTCACCTCCCCCCCTTTCTCATTCCCTTTCCTGTTCTGCCTATCATTTCTCATGGCAACACTTTTCTTTCTCATTTTGTGTGTCTACCAACTCTTTTGCCTCCCATGAAGAAAATCTTGAAACTAGAAATCATGATTTATTGGACATTAGCATTTCATATTTGTGTGTTGTCTTATTTTAAGTACGTCTAGATTTAAATTAGACATGCATAGATAGGACTGACCTTTTGGTAACTATTAGTAACTGCCCGGATGGCCTGCTGTTGTTAAGAACTGGAAGGCTTATTTTTATCATCATGGTGATGATCATCATCATCTCTTTCATATATAGTATTAGCATTATTATGATGAGGGAGCAGATAAGCCATTTTTAGCACCTTCTTGTACCCATTCCAGGCAAAACTTTGGTATTTTGAAAAATAATTGTCATGTACTAGATAACCCACACTCCACAGAACTCACTCTGAGGTAGACAGAAGTTATTTTATGGATATCATGAGTAGCATAGTGGCCTTCCACAGAAGTTTCTGAAACTGGACGTTATATTCAACACAGCACAAAACTTATATTGGTTATCAATACATGTTTAAGGGCGCAGGGCATTCATTGGTCAAAGACATCAATCCCTTCATGTGTCTATAACCCATTTACTTTCCCAGGCCTGTACTTGCCAGTCTCTCATATGCCCTTGGCCAAGTGACCCCCCCCAGCGTATTTCTCTCTGGTTGTCTCCAAAACAGCTCTGTTCTCAAAACAACCTTAGTGACCGGTGACCTTTGAATTACAGTGAAGCCTCAATTTAGCAGTACTTAAGCCTGGATACAGTGTAATCCCTTTTCAATGGTAAAGACAAAGTAGCAGTTAGCAAAGAATGCACATTCAACAAGTAAGTATTTTAGCGTCAGAGAACTTAGCTTAGCTTAGTGACCTGACAAATAGCCAGGAATGCCAACTTTTTTTGGTAGCTAAATCCATCCAATTCAGCAGATGCACAAGACCAGATGGCAGTGATGCCATAAGTCACAGAAATTGCTTGGGACCCACTTTCTACTGCCTGTTCCAGACAAAATATCTGTGTTGAAGAAAAAGGGTCAGAACAGCAACATTCCAGATGGACATGGTTACCAAATTGACCAGCTGCTGAAGAATAAATGGTAGGGTGCATCAAGCCACTCCTTAAGTCCATAGAAACAACTTCTTAGTGCCTGTTCAGGGCACAACATCTGTATTCTAGAAAAAGGCCCAAATTCCAGCTTTCCAGGAAACTATGCCCAGATGGGCACAAGGAAGTGGTTGCTGTGGAATTGTTGCTTCTTGCTTCTTGCCTCACACACTTCTAGTTGTGTGTGAGTGATGAACTGGGAGAGAGTTGCTTCCTATAAAATTGGTGTTCTGGGGCACTTTCTGGAACAAGAATGTTTTGCTCCTAATGAGTACACAGTGGTTTCTGTGGAATTTTTGTGGCTTGTTGTATCACTCTTAGACAGTCTTGTGTAAGGGATGAATTAGGTGATCGTGGCTATCCAGAAAGTTAGTGTCCTGGTCCATTTTCTGCAATACAGGAGATTTGCTGGGAACAGCTACAAGGAGGGGATTCCTCTGCAGTTTGTGTGACTTGTTACATCACTCCCATCTAGTCTCATGCAAATAGTGAATCTAGTGGACATGGTTCTCTGGAAAATTGTGTTCCAGGCCATTTTCTAGAAAGTGGATTTTTTGTAAGAAGTGATGCAAGAAGATGGTGTTTGTGCAGTTTTTATGGCTTTTGTCACTGCCGTGTAATCTTGTGGGACCGGAGAATTTGTGATCATGGCTATATGGAAAGTTGGCATTCTAGGTCATTTCTTAGAATATGTCTTTTGCTTCAAACTGAAACAATAAGATGATTCCTGTGGAAATTTTATGGCTTATTGCATCCCTCTCATTTATACTTGTGCAACTGGTAAATTTAGTGAGGGTGGCTATTTGAAAAGTTGGCCATTTTCTGGAAGCTGAGAGTGTGACAAACCCAAGATCACCCAGTGGGTCACACCCTCCACTATTTCACAGATGAAAACTGGGATGTATGTAGCCAAGGAACATCAAAGTATGGTCAAGATGGCAAAAGTTAATAATGAGAAAGAACACAGAAACTTGGAGAGGCTGCAGCAGTTTGTTTTTGCTGGACCTACTGGCAAGGACAAGATCCCACTCTTCTTGTTCCCTAGCCTTTGCTGTGTTAATTGAATGCAGACTACTTTTGTTTGTAGCAGTTGAAGTAAGTTCACAGGGAAAGGTGGAAGAAGGAGAGATAAGCTGGGACATTTTAAAAGCAGCTGAAAATGTGGGATGGCAGAGGATTAACTGGGACCACTAAATGGGGACAGCTCAGTGTATCAGCGGAGTCAAATATACATGAGATTTATATGGGAAATAGATCAATTTTTCCATCACAAAAGCAAATATGAGATATGTAACGAAGTAAGATACTGCTATTTTTTAAAAACCTCAGATTTTTAAAATTATGCATCTAAGCATGCTACTTATTTTTTGCTTTTCAACACAGTTGGTTCCTCTTCTATTAACATTCAGTTTTACTGAAATTTTAATTGTGTGTGAGTAGGCACTTAAAATTAATTGGCCTATTTAAGTGATAGTGCAAAACAAAGGATAAAGATTATTGAATATGTAAATGAGCACATCAGCTCACTAAAAGGATTATTTTCTAATAAAAGAAATGACTAAATGCATTTGTATTTTAATTTTGCTAAGTGTACTTGTGAACTTTTTATTTATAAGTCTGATTTATTAACTAATGATCTAACATACTTTTTTTTTCAAAGAAAAGATTTAAATTGACTCAAAATTGGTCACTGTATTATGGACTGCAGGCAATAAGAACAGAACATGGATAAGTTACTTTTTCAGGTTCCACCTGCCATAATCTCCCAGCCAGGATGGCCACATTCTGTCAGTTGAAGTCAAAAAAGTAACTTTTTGAATTTTCAAATAGAAAGAATACTTTATAAACATGTTTGACAAATATGTGAGACAAAGCAAAGTAAGATTGCTGTTGAACATACCTTATACCATTTGCAGAAGTATCCACTTTGACTTTAACACATTTTGTTTGTTACGCTCTGGAACTGACATGAATTTAATTGGCATTGTTATAATCTGATATACACAAGGTAACTCAACACTATGAAACTGCAAAATGCACAAGTATTTGACGTTTGCTTTGTTCATAAAATGATACATTCTGTAAGTACTGTCACCCTTGATTTCCACTTGGGTTTCATTCCAGGACTCCCTATGGATAGCAACATTTGTGGATGCTCCAGTCCCATTAGGTACGATGGTATGGTAAAATGGCATCCCTTATATAAAATGGCAAAATCAAAGTTTGCTCTTTGGATTTTTTAAAAAATATTTTCAAGCTGTGGTTGGTTGAATCCATGGATACAGAATCCATGGATATGGAGGGCCAACTGTATTGAGGTACTGGGATGAAATTTTGTATGCTCCCAGAATCCTTTTACTCAGAAATGCAGAACATTTGGTCCTCCAAATATTACTGAATTTTGCATCCCATCTAATTCAGACAGCATAGCAGATGGTGAGGAATCATGTGTATTACAGCCTAATAAAATTTAGAGGGCCACATCTTCCTCATCTCTACTTTGAGTGAAGATGCTAGTGGTGAACTTGGAAATTTTTACATGAATAATTGTATTATTAAATATACTCTCTGTTTCTTTTGTTGTTGGTGGGATAGATAAGTTCTCAGTAAATTACCACATGCTTGTTTCTTCTTTTCATTAAAAGTCTTTAATAAAATGATTAGCTTTATAATGAGTAGATTGAGATTTTATTGATGGGTGCATCACAGAAAAGCACCAGTGTCAGATACCAGCATTTACCTTAAAATGGAAAGATGTGTGTATGTGAAGGAATCCAGTGGTATCTTTGAGGCTAAGTGGTCTATTGGAACATGAGCTTTTGTGGGGATCAATCTGGTGCTTCAATTCATCTGAAGATATCTGATCATCACATATTCATGAAAGCTCATGCTGAAGTAAATCAGTGAGTCTCCAATGTGCTGCTGAATTACTTCTTTTCCATCTTTCTATTATATATGGCTATTTCTTTGAAAACAGTATTAACCTTCTGCATCTTCAGCTTTCACTGAGACTTGCTGTACACTGTTAATGCTAAATATATGACTACTATGCAAGTGGGTGTGTTTTTGTGTAGGAAACCTTTTGTATGAAGTGACTCCCATGCAGTTTGACTGATTTTAATCACATCATTAAAGCCTTTTCTTTGTAAAGTCAGTCTGAACCACAGAAAAACCACTCCACGAACAGGTAGCTTCCCATTTGTTTAGGCCTCTTGACAGTATGCCAACAGGATGACATCTGAAACAGTCTTAAGATTTGTCCTTGAATGAAATGGCAGGCTAAATCACTAGGTGTGGATGTCACTCCAAATTTTTGCAGTTTGAAAAGGCACTTGTAGGTGAAGCTAGCAGCTGCTATATATAAGTGAAACCTCAGTCCTTGGAGCTCAGGGCCTTTTCACATCTTACCTTGTCCCAGAGACATCTGGGAGGGGAACGTGACAGGAGCGCTCCCTTCTGCACTGGCTGCCTCTGGGATCCAGGAAGTGCAATAACTCTGCCTCTTCCTGCCACAGCACAGCTGGATACTGTCCCAGACCAGTCATTGTGCTTCCAGGCCTCTGCAGGGAAGGTAAGTGCATGTGCACAGCAGGATGGTGATGTGATCACTGATCATTGCCAGGGAAAACCCATCCACGATTTGTGGTGCAATCATGCCGGCTGGGGATGGGAGAAGGATGGGACTGCAACGTCATACATAAGCATTGTTGCAGTCCCATTCTTCTCTCTTCCCTATGGTAGGTTGGGAGGGTGGAGCAGAAAGGGCCTTAAGTCTCTGAAGAGAGAGCAGAAGGTGAGCTGTTCTTTTTTTTCAGGGAGGGGGAGAGGGGTAATCCCTGACTCTTTGTGGGTTCCCCCCCCCCGAAGGCATGTGTTGGGGCTTTGGTTTTGGCCGTGTGCTTTCCTAGGCACATGGTCTAAGGGAGAGGGGCTTCTGTTGAAGTCACTGACTTGCTTGGGGTGGAGCTAGCTGCTGCTAGCTCTATATAACTGCTGCCTCAGCCTTTGGAACTCAGTCAGATCAGTAAGAATGATTACAATCTGAAAATGGTGAAAAAAACCCTGCAGGGACAGAGGAAGAAGGATCTGTTGTCTGCTGCAATATGTATGCGGTGTGTGTCTTCTTGCCAAAAAACTTTATCGACTACACTTGCAGAAAGTGTAAACTGGTGGCTTTCTTGGAAAAGAAGGCCAACACATTGCAGCTATGTGTGTGTTGAGACTCTTCAGCACATCAGAGAACACAAGGACTTCTTAGACAGAACAGAAGGGGAACTGATCTTACAGAACCAACGAGAAGAAACTGCCAATGAAAATGAAAGGGCTGTAATCCTGAGGGAGCACTCTAGAGGACAGTCACTGTCAAGAACAGACCATACTTAGGGGATTCACACCCACTCCAACTAATCCTGAGGATAATGGTGTTAAAGAGGCACAAGCAGGAAACCAGCAGCAAGAAAAACTGCATGTCAGGAAAGGAGTCAACCTAACCAGCAACTGCATCAAGAAAAGAAAGGTGCTGGTAGTCAGGGATTTATTGCTCAAAGGTACAGAGGGTACTGTCTGCCAGATGGACAAGATGACTGGGAAGTGTGTAGTTTTCCTGGCATGTGTATCCAGGATGTTGCTGACAAGTTGCTAAAGCTAATCAAGAACACAGAGCAGTACCCATTTCTTCTGATTCATGTGGGCATCAATGTCACTGCAAAGAACATTTCTGAGCAGATCACCTTGGACTATGAAGCCCTGGGCAGGAAAGTGTGGAGTTAAGAGGCACAAGTGGTATTATCTTTAACTTTACTGGAAAAAGATAGAGGACAACAGAGGGACAGGAATATACTGCAGGTGAATGACTAACTACACAGATGGTGTTGATGGGAGAGATTTGGCTTCTGGGACCATTGTTTTCACTCTCTTGACAAAGGGCTACTGGCTACAGATGGAAGGAAGACTATCCTTGGCAAATGCATGGGAAATATGATCATGGGGTTTTTAAACCAAATTCTGGAGGAGAAGTTGAAGGAGAGAATGGGAACCACAGTAAAACTCACAATAGAATAAAAGATGGCAACAAACAATTTTTCAGATGTTTATACACCAATACACAGAGTTTGGGAAACAACATGAGCTTGAAGTCCTAGTGCAAGAAGGTAAATATGATTTTATGGATATAACTGAGATTTGGCAGGATGATTCCCATGACTGGAATATCACAATTGAGAGATATAATCTGTTAAAAAAGGATGGGGAAGAAAAGAAAGGGAATAGTTTTATATGTCAAAGACAAATTCATTTGTACAGAAATCCATATGAATGATCAAACTGGACCAGTGGAAAGCAATTGGGTAAAATTAAGTGAAGGAAGAAATAAAAATAGCATTATCATAGGACTTTATTACAGGCCACC
Organism: Ctenosaura bakeri; assembly: GCA_948474755.1. Taxonomy (NCBI): domain Eukaryota; kingdom Metazoa; phylum Chordata; class Lepidosauria; order Squamata; family Iguanidae; genus Ctenosaura; species Ctenosaura bakeri. The sequence continues at coordinate 544 of CAOLHI010005744.1, read as the reverse complement.
AAACCAAGATGAGATAGTGGATGATGTTTTTCTGAAGCAAATTCAGAAATCTCCAAGAAGCAAGAACTGGTAGTTATAGGGGACTCCAATTATCCTAATACCTACTGGGAGACTAGCTCTGCTAAGCATAGGCTGTCTAACAAATTCCTGATGTATTTTGCAGGCACTTTCAAAAGCTGGAAGAAGGAACAAGGGGATAAGCAATCCTGTATTTGATCCTAACCAATAGGGAGAAGTTGGTCACTGCAATCAAAGCATTTGATACTTTAGGGAGGAGTGACCATGTAATGCTAGAATTCATGATTTTGGGACAGGCCAAAGAAGAGTATAGTCAAACCTTGGATTTCAGAAAAACTGATTTTATGAAGCTTGGGGAAACACTGAGCAGAATCCTACAGCTAGAGATGCTGAAGGAAAAAGACAGCCAGCGTGGGTGGGATTTCATGAAGAAGGAACAGCTAAAAGTGCAACCAGAAATAATTTCATGGAAGAAGAAAAACAAAGAAACACCTGAAATAACAATATGGCTGCACAATAAACTCAA
>CAOLHI010005743.1:0-87881 GCA_948474755.1 Ctenosaura bakeri | reverse complement strand
GAGGGACACAGAGGCACAAACACACAGAGCGCCCTTGTGGGTTGATTCCACTTATTGAGCTCTGGGCGGCCAGACTACGGCCATTTCCGCACTAGACTGTTACAGCGCTATGGTTCCACTTTCAACATCCCCTGGAATCCTGGGGCTGGCCGGACCCTCCTGAAACTGCAAACCCCAGGATTCCATAGGATGTTCAAAGTAGAATCATAGCGCTATAACAGCCTAGTGTGGAAATGTCCTCAGTCCCTCTGCTTCGGTCCCTCCAGGCAGAGTCTGCCAGCAACTGGTGACACCAAACACACTTTGTCAGCGGATTGGCCGGGGCGGTGGAGGGAGAGCCAGAGTGGAGGTGGGAGGGGGGTCTTCTTGGAAAAGGTTCAGGTTTGGGCTGGGTAGTCAGGATGGGGGCCCAGAGGGGACAGCAGAAAGGACAGAGAGAACCCGTTTGTTCAGGGCGCCTCTTCCTCCCTGCCTCTGCAGACGGGCCAGCCGACTCCTGACGGTCCCTCTCAGTCCAAATTCTGTCGCCCTCCCTCCCTCCGGCCCAAAATGCAAACCGTTACTGTCAGGAACAGATTCACCCTCAAACGTAGCAATAAACTTTAGTAGAAGATTTATTGAAACATAGTGAATGATACTGTCTATCAGACGTTAAAGCTCGAGAATGGAATGCTTTCCCCCCGCCTTACACTTAAACAGCAAGTTTCTCCTGAGATAGTTGTAAAAGGACGAACGTCATCATGCCAAATGGTTCCTTTGAAATTCCAGCCGGAAGGAATGGTTGGCACCTGGGAAAGTTAACAGCCTACTATCACTATTTCCCCAGGCTACTGCTATCCTAAAACAACAAACATGGAGGACTCCTGACATCCTGCCCCACTTTTTTTTTTTAAAAAAATTCATATACATATAGATACGCAAAACAAGTAAAATATTACAGAACAACAGAAATACAAGAAACCCATGCAGTAATAACAAAGTCAATCGGGGCGTTGAGGAACATCAGTCGGCGAAGAATCCAGCGAAGGGGCTCTCTTCAGCAAACTGGAATGAAAGACAGGATGAATTGCCTTGAGGGAAGAAGGGAGATCCAGTTCAAAAGAAACATCGTTAATAGCTCTTTTCACAGGAAAAGGACCGAGAAATCGAGGGGAAAGTTTTTTAGAAGGAGAAGTAGACGAAATGTGCTTAGAGGAAAGAAAGACCAGATCCCCGGGTTTGTAAGAGGGGTTAGGCTGCCGTTTGCGGTCGGCAAAGCGTTTGTGAGAAGCTTTTGCAGACGCTATAGCATCCGAAACGGATTGCCAAATGCCCGAAAATTTAGAGACCCAAGCAGAAACAGAAGGAGGAGCAGAGGAAGGGAGGGTGAGGGGGGGGGAAAAGGAGAAGGAAGAAAGCCGTAAACTATTTCAAAAGGGGGTTTCCCAGTAGAAGCATGAACAGCATGGTTTACAGCAAACTCAGCAAACGGGAGAAGCGAAACCCAATCGTTCTGGTTTTCAGAAACAAAGCACCTAAGAAATTGTTCAAGAGATTTGTTAGCACGCTCAGATTGGCCATCTGTTTGGGGGTGATAAGCACTGCTGAGTTTCTGAGTGATTCCCAGGGTTTTCAAGAGGCAGGTCCAAAACTTGGAAGTGAAAATTGGATCCCTGTCCGAAATGATCACCGAAGGTAGTCCGTGAAGTTTCCATACATGATGAACGAATAGGTCAGCAAGTCGTTCAGCATTGGGTACTTTCTTTAGAGGAACAAAATGACATTGCTTGGAAAAGTGATCAGTAACAACCCAAATAACATGAAAGCCATGTGAAGAGGGGAGAGAGACGATAAAATCCCATGCGATAACCGACCAGGGGCTACAAGGAGCAGGCAGAGGTTGTAGGAGCCCTTGAGGCTTAGATGTGGGCGATTTAGAAACGTTGCAAGTAGCACACTGTTTAATGTAAGTTTGCACGGAGGAGTTTAGTCCAGGCCACCAAAAAAGGCGGCGAATCACATGCAATGTCTTCAAAAACCCAAAATGTCCAGCAGGTTTGGAATCGTGATGACGATGAAGTACATGCTCACGGGCAGCAGGGGGGACGTAGACCTTGGTGCCATAGAAAGGGAGATTGTCAACCCACTCAATTTTGTCCTTAGTTGCCGGGAGCCATGAGTCGGCATGCGCTGCATGAACGATAGCATCGCGGAGAGCGGAGTCACAGAGGGAGGAGGCAGAAAGCCTTGTTTTTGCTAATGTGCTAGTAGTTACTTGAGAAGCCGGGGGAGGAGGCAGGAAATAAGGCTTTGGAGGGGGGGACGTAGCAGAAGGTCCCTCAAAACAGGGAAGGCGAGATAGAGGGCTCCGCCAATTGGTTGGAACGGCCAGGTTTGAAAACAATTTTAAACCGGAACCTCTGGAAAAATTCAGCCCATCTCGCCTGCTTAGGGGAGAGTTTCTTAACCGACTGCAAGGCTTGCAAATTTCTATGATCAGTCCAGACTTCAAAGGGGAGTCGGGTCCCTTCAAGTAAATGTCGCCAAGTGGTCAGCGCAAAATGAATAGCCTTGGTTCTTTCTCCCAAATAGGCCAATTAGCTTGTTGATGAGAAAATTTCTTTAAAAATGAAAGCACAAGGCTTGAGTGCTCCCTCAGAGTCATGTTGCAAAAGAACAGCGGCCATGGCAAAGTCAGAAGCATCTGTTTGCACAATGAATTGCTTAGCACTGTCGGGAAAAGTAGCAATGGCTCTGTAGTGAATTTAGATTTCAAATGTTCAAACGCCGACTGACATTCAGGGGACCAACGAAGTTTGTGCGACTTACATGTAGATTCGCCTTTAGGTTTCCGTAACAGGTTAGTAAGCGGGGAAACGCTATGGCTGCAAAATCCTCGATAAAGTTCCGGTAAAAGTTTGCAAAGCCAAGAAATTGCTGCAGTTGCTTCAAAGTTTTGGGGGCGGGCCATTGCAAAATAGAGTTAATTTTCGAAGGGTCCATTTTAAGTGAACAATCTTGAATCCTATAACCCAAGTAATCAAAGGTTTGGGTGTCAAATTGGCACTTAGACAGATTAACTACAAGGTTATTATCTATCAGCCGTCGAAGCACTTCCCGAACCAATGATACATGAAAATTTCCAATGGAGTCTGCATAAATTAAAATGTCATCCAAATAAATCAGAACCCCCTGATACAATAAGTCATGGAAAATGGTGTTCAAAAACATCTGAAACACAGATGGTCCAGATTGTAATCCAAAGGGGAGAACCGTCCATTTAAAATTCCCCAGTGGGGTTGCAAAGGTGGTGAGCCATTCAGAGTCTGGGTCCATCCGAATCCTATGAAATGCTTCTTTAAGATCAAGCTTAGTGAAATATTTTCCTTGAACAAGATGGTCTAAAACGGTCCGTATCAGGGGAATGGGATAACAATTGGAAGAGATAACCTGGTTAATAGCAGAGTAGTTAACTATCAGCCTCGGACCCGCCCCGGGGATCTTTTCTTTTCGGAAGAAGACAGGACTCGCCGTAGGGGCTGTAGAAGCTTGATAAAGCCACGAGCCAAATTTTTATTAAGGAACTTTTTGAGGGCAAGGAGTTCTTGCTGGCTCATGGGGTAGATTTTTGGTTTAGGCAGCGAGGCTCCGTCAATCAATTCCAATTTACAGTCAAATTCAGTGGGGGGGGGCAATTTGTCAGCCTCCCTCTCATGAAAGGCCTTCTGTAAATCACGGTAGTGCGAAGGAATTTGTTGCAATTCTTCATGGCCAATAGAGAAGCTTGCCTCGGAAGAGGATAGAGTCCCAAAGCGGTCCAGTCTATTTGGGGATTATATTTACGGAGCCATTTCGATTCCCAAGACCAATTCGAACTGCACCGCCTTGGGAACTAGGAACCGCATGCTATAATTATTTTGGTCCATTTGAAATGAGATGGGCATGGTGATTTCGCTTATTGCTCCTCCAGTCATTGAGGTCCCATCCATTTGAGTTAACTTGATGGGGCGTTCCAAAGGCTCATATAGAGTTTTAAGGGTCTTGGCCAATTTGGGGTGTAACAAACTTCTGGAGCAGCCAGAGTCAATTAGTGCCCTATGTACATGCAAGGTCCCATCTCCGCCAGTAATCGTAACCGTGGTATAGAAATGGGGAATTTTAGGAGTACTTACAGCTGTTCCCGCTGCTTTCAAACCGCCACCGTCGGGTTCAGAATCCCCATCTGTGTCCGAGGAATACGAAGAAGAGGTTTCACCGTCGGGAGCGGAGTCTCCTGTCGCTGCTGCAGGGTCCTTATGAGTGCGTCTGAGCGGTTGTTTGATGGCCGTTGTCTGACGTGTAGATTCTTTATTCCTGGGGTCTGCTCGTGCTCCTTTAGTCCCCACCGTGGCTTGGTTACTGGTGCAGTTGTTGGCAAGGTGACCCGGTTTCCCACAGGTGAAACACATGCCCAAACGGAGGCGTTTGTTTTGTTCCTAACATTGAGGAAGGTGGGACGGCGAGGTTGTCGTTTTGTTAAGTCTTGTCGTTGTCGGTTCAACTGAACAGTGTGGGTTATACCCTCCACTTCAGTAGCTAGTCTATCCCCAAACCCAGCAGGGTTTGTGGGTTGGCCTGCATTAGGCACCCGTGTAAGATATCAGGATCTAGTCCATCTTTGTATAACTCGATAAGAATCTCATCATTCCACTGCACTTTGGTGGCCAGGTTTCTAAATTCACGGAATATGTTCCCACGTCGTTCCTGCCTTGTTTCATTTGTTTTAGTTGATATTTAGTTTTTTCTAGTAGATGGGGGGCTTCAAACCGTTCACGCAAATGGTTCATGAAGAGCTGCAGATTTTCGGTTTCGGGGCGCGGGTGTCATATAGGTTCGCTACCCAGTCAGCTGCCAGTCCTTTCATTCTCTGGCTGAGGTATCTAATTCGGGCTGCATCATCCCGAAAGAGGTGGCCATGATCGACCATGAAATTATTTGCCATAGTCATAAAGAAAGAGAGTTTCTCACCCTTCCCGTTGAAGGACGCTTTCAGGTCTCCCACGTTTCTGAGTAGCGGTGGCGCTGGAGCTTGCCCTGCTGGTTGCTGGGGCGGACCAGGGGTGCCTGCCGTGGCACAGCCGCTCGTGGTTCGCGTGCTGGTGTTCTCAATGTCTGCGAGGGACGGATGCTCATCTCACGTAACATGGTCTTGAGTTCGAGTATCTCCTCTTTCTTTCTCTCCAGTTCTGTTTCCATTCGTGCCATTTCCGCCAGAAAGGAAAGGTCTTTGGCTGATGTGTCCCATCTAGCAGCCCTTCTGCGTTGTCTTACCAACATAAGCGGCTTCTCTCCCCAGACCCAGGTTTGGCCGCTTGGGGGGGTTTTCATAGCCTCGCTAGCGGTAAATTTGCCTTGGTATCCAGGGACGCTTCGGTTCTGCAGTTCCATCAGATTCTGCAGATCCTCGTTCTTCTTCAGTAATTAACTGATCCACTACTTGATGCATTTTAGGGAAAAAAAATTCTCAGCTTTCTGTGGAACAGATTCACCCTCAAACGAGCAATAAACTTTAGTAGAAGATTTATTGAAACATAGTGAATGATACTGTCTATCAGACGTTAAAGCTCAGAAAATGCCCCCCCCGCCTTACACTTAAACAGCAATTTCTCCTAGATAGTTGTAAAAGGACGAACGTCATCATGCCAAATGGTTCCTTTAAAATTCCCAGCCGGAAGGAATGGTTGGCACCTGGGAAAGTTAACAGCCTATATCACTATTTCCCCAGGCTACTGCTATACAAAAACAACAAACATGGAGGACTCCTGACAGTTACCCTACGCTGCCTCCCACGTTATGTGCCCGCAAGGCAACCCTGACTTAGGGGGACCTTCCCACAGGGTTTTCTTAGCCATATCTCTTTTTTTGGGGGAAAAACTGCCACCCCTGTGTCCCCCTGAGGCTGGGAGAGTGTGACTTGTGAAAGGTGGCCCAAGGGGCTAAAGGGGGGGACTCAGCCCCAAAAGTCTTCCAGAGTCCTCGTCCAACAGTCAACCCGTAACTCCGTGTCGTCTCCCCAAAAGCCTTCCTCAGGCCTTGCCTTCCCAGAGCCTTCCTCTGAGGCTGAGAGAGTGTCCCTTGTCCAAGGCCACCCCCTCCGCCCCCTGTGTTGGGACTGCCCCCCGTCCTTCCCCCTCCTCTACCTGGGGAACCATCAGCGGAGGAGGAGCTCGGTTTGGACGCTAGGATTCAAATATTTAAAGAAATCTGCCCCAGGAAGAGGGGTGGTGGGGGGTCTTCCACCTGGCCCCTCCCATCTGGCCGGAGAACCAGGCTGTTGGGGCCCCAAGGGAACCCACGGGGGTATTATGGGATGGGTGAGCAGGGGTGGGGGTGACTGGGGGCTCCCCAGAAATGGGCAAGAGCGGCCTCCATTTCCCGGGCGGGGGGGCCCCCCCTGGGGGGGGGGAAGGTTGGTTCCTTGGGGGGGGGGATCTGGAGGGCCCTGGGGGCTGGGGGGGGGTCCCTCCCTGAAGGCCGGGGGCGGCCGTGGGGGCCCCTCCCTCCCCCCCACCGGAGGCCCGGCTTCCCCAGAGAGCCAGGAGGGCCTTGGAGGGGTCAGAGCCAGCAGGCCGAGGGCGAGGGGGGGGGGGGAGGAGAGGGAGGGGGGGGGGCGCCTCTGAGGGGAACCTGGCCTCCCCCTCCCACCCCCACGGGAGAGAGGGAGGGAGAGACGGGGGGCGCTGGGCTCCCGGGGGGGGGAGGGGGGGGGTGGCCTGAGAGCGGGAGGGGGGCGGGCGCGCCTCGGCTGACTGAGGGCGGCTTCTCTCCCCGCTTCCCCGGAGGGCTCCCTGGGGGCGGATGGGGGGGGGGCAAAGGGGGAGGAAGAAAGGAAGAGGAAGGGGGGGGGGAGGCCTCGGTGCCTTCGGGGGAGGGGCCTCCTTCCCCCCCCCCACCCAGCCCCCCCCGGCTGAAGGGAGAGAAAAAAAAAAAAAAAAAAAAGAAGACCCTCCCTCCCTCCGTCCTGAGGCCACTGAGGCCTCCCCTCCCCACACTGGGGGTCCGCCTTACCTCTCCTCAGCGCTTGGGAAAGGCGGAAAAGAGCAGCAGGAAGTGGTCCCCCTCCTTCCCCCGCCTCAACCTCCTTCCTGCCTCTCTGGGAAACCCGGCTCGTTGCTCCTCGGGGGACCGCTGGCCGGAGGGAGGCTTTGCGGTGGGTGGAGGAGGAGGAGGACCCCCCCAAACAGGCCCCTGGGGGGAGAGAGGGAAGAGGGAGGGGGGGGGAGAGGGAGAGGGAGGGGGCTGCCTGGGTCCCGGCGGGGCAATGGGAAACGGAGGCGGGGGGCAAAAGGGGGAGAGGAAGGAAGAAGAAGGGGGGGCCCCGGCGCTTCCTTTCACCCCCCTCCGCCTGACCCGAAGCCAGGTCATGTGGCGGCGGAGTGATTGGCGTGGCCGCCAGGCGGCGAAAAAACGTCCCGGCGCGCAGCCCCCTGGCGATTAAAGCCGTTGGGGGCGCCGCGGGATCCCTCCGCGGGGCTTCTTGGCGAGGGGCCGGAGGGCCGACAGAGGGGGGAGGCTGCCGGTAGCCGGCTTGTTCTTCTTTTCCCTGCAGGCGAGAGGGAGGGGAGAGGGAGGGGCCGCCCTTCTGGGTCCTTTTCTTCTCCGCTGGAGAAGGGGGGACTGGGCGCCGCGGGACCGGCCTCCCCCTCAGACACGGGCAGCCGAGAAGAAGCGGAGGAGGCTCTATATTCCCCAATTTTCATAAAGCATCCCTAGGAGGTAAAAGATGATACACCCGTGGCGATTTAAGTGGAAATAACTTTCGCTTAAGACATACCTATGTAGACTTAAGGAGAAATAACTAAGATATGTCTATTTAGATTTACCTAGAAATAACTAAGATATACCTATGTAGATTTAAGTAGAAATAAGTAAGATACACCTATGAGATTTACCTAGAAATAACTTTCGCTTTTGTTTTCCGCAGCTGTATTCCTGTCTCTGGGACAGCCCTGCCTCTCTCTCTAAAGGACAGACTTGTGCACTTGTTCTAAGGAGGTCCTATAAAGCCTTGAAATAGCAGCTATGAAATCCTTTTTTTTTCTCCTAAAAAAAAAAAAAAAGAAACCTATCAAGGGTTTCCAATCTCTTAAAAATGTTTTAAGTTTTCCCCTATTCAGACCCGATGATTTGTCGGTTTCTGCCAACTCCTTCGGTTTTAACAGCCGTCCTCCCACCGCAGGAATTTCTGATTCTTCCCTTTTCCCTCCTCCTTGTTCTGAGCAGGATCTCGGCTTCAACAGCTTTGAGCAGCTGGGCATCGACTACACCAAGGAGGGCCTCCAAGGCTTCTTCAATGGGTTTGTCTTCAAGGAGGAGGAGGAGGAGGAGCAGGTAAGGGCAGCCTCCACCCTCCCTGGCAGGACTGCAGGGCCTTCGCTTGGAGTGGAACCGCCCCTTTTCTTTCTGTGAATTTAGTGGAGACCTGCCTTGTTTTCTATTTGCTATTGTGTTTTCGTTTCCTTTTTGTCTGGAGCCATTTCTTCTTCCCACTACAGTGTTATAGCCATGGTTTACTTTTACCTTGGAACTGGGGTTTGCAGTTTCGGAGGGGGGGCCGTCCAGCCCCTTCTGAAACTGCAAACCCGAGGATTCCAGAGGATGTTGAAAGTGGAATGATCGCACTGTAACATTCTAGTGTGGAAATGGCCATAGGCTGAACCCTCTAACATTTCTATAAGGTGTGTTCCGTAGAAAGATGGATGGATGGATAGACAGACGTGCTTCCATGTACACATATACTACCTAGAAAGAGTGGGAGAAAGAGGGAGGGAGGAAGAGAGAGATTTAAGAAACAAACACAAACACAAGTAAGTAGAAGCAAACATGGGAAAGGAGGGCGCAGGCAGTAGCGTTTCCATTTGGAAAAAGGGGCAAATTGAGTGGCCAATTTTAGACTTTGGAAGCAAAATGTCCCCCCGTTCCTCTAGGGATGGGAAAGACTCTTGTCTTGAGGACTGTAAAATGCAGCAAATAAAAGGAAATTCTGGCTAAACATAATTCAAGAAGGATATTGAGAAGCTGGAATGTGTACAGAGAAGGGTGATAAAAAGGTACAAGGCCTGGAAACCATGAAACTCTATGAGGAGTGGCTTAGGAGCTGGGGAGTTTTTCCTGGAGAAGAGAAGGGTGAGAGACGACATGATAGCCATGTCTAAATCATAGAATGCTGGAATGGAAGAGGCCCCCAAGGGCCATCCAGTCCAACCCCGTTTGCCAGCAGGAAGGAAGACTCCTAAGATGGATATCCTTTGTTTAAAAAACCCCCAGAGAAAAAGACGGCATATTTCACTGTCAAACTGCTGTTGCTCTCAAAAAGTTCTCCCTACGGTTGAGATGGAAACTCTCTTCCTGTACTTTGGATCCATGGCTCCATATCCTGGTTCTGGAGCAGCAGAAAACAGGCTTTCTCCATCTTTCATCATAGATCTGGAAGAGACCGCAAGGGCCATCAGTCCAACCCTTTATGCAGAAATTGCACAATCAAAGCATTCCTACTTCCTTTCAAGTATTTAAAATGGCTATTATGTCACCTTCTCATCTTCTCTTCTCCAGGCTAAAAACACCCAGCTTCCTAAGCTGCACCTCAAAAGACACATTTACTTACCAATAAAAGGTTTTTTTAAAAATAAAATGCTGTACACCATGTTATACACATTGCTGCTACATAATTTAAATCTCAAAGGCCTCCCTAATAGAAAGGCTTCACCTAGGCCACTTCCAACCAGCCCGTTATAGCCAGCCCTTCCCGAAAATGCAAACCCCAGGATTCCAGAGGATGTTGAAAGTGGAACCATCGTGCTATAACAGGCTGGTGCAGAAATGTTAAAAAACCCCCAGAATAAATCTCACCTAGGCAAAGACTTTTTAGTCTTTCTTCCTCAACCTTAACAGCAAGAAGGCTTTTTAGCAGCATCAGCATTAGGAGGACAGGGATGGAAGGAAATACTTTCATTCCCATCATCCTAATTATTTTAAAAGGCATGCCTGAGTTAGCAAAACCCCTGCGAAAGGGTTTTCCCCCTTGGCAATAACCTTTTATGCTTTCCTTCCATCCTTGTTAGCACTAAGGCTTTTTAGCAGCAACAGCATTACAAAAATAAGCTGGATTTAAATAGTTTCATCCCCATCCTTCTCAGTTCATTTATAACAACATGAAATAAAAACCTCCTGAGAGGGAATTTCCCCTTGTGAAACCTTTTTGCTTTTTTCTAACCTCTGAGCAGGAGAAAGGATTTTTAGCAGCATCAGCATTAAAAAAGGGGTGGAAGGAAATCTTTCATCCTCATCATGTTTAACTGGTTATATGTAATTCCTTACTCAACAAAGCCCCTGAGAAGGAATTTCCCCTTGTGCAAGGACTTTTTGTGTTTTTTTATCCTCTGAGTAGCAGAAAGGATTTTTAGCAGCATCAGCATTAGAAAAAAAAAAGGGGTGGAGGGAAAAAATTTTATCCTCATCAAGCTTAATTGGTTTATACGGATATTCCCACCAACAAAGCCCCTGCGAAGGAATTTCCCCATTCAGAAGTCCCTTTTTGTTTTTTCTCCTCCTCTGTCCAGCAGGAAGGCTTTTTAGGCATCAGCATTAGGACAACAGGGATGGATGGATCTGGGCATCCTCTGTTCCTTCCTCCCCATTTCCCCCTCCAATTCCCCACCCTATATATTTATAATATTAAACATTAAATTTTTCCCTTACCCAAAAAGACAAATCTCCAAAATTACCAGTAACTAATATAAAGGAATATGGGAAAAAATTTTTTTACCTTTCTCGTGGTTGTGGACCTTCAAGGCATTTGGACTTTAAAGGGAAAACCCCATCACAGAGGTGGGTTTTTGTTTTGTTTTTTGAAAATTTTTTAGAGGGGGTTTCCCCCTTGCCTTCTTCGGAGGCTGAGAGAGTGCTGCTTCTCAGTTTCACCTCTGCACCAAACCCAATTCTCCAGCCCAGTTTCCTCAGCTAGACTCCTGTTGGCAGGGGATTTACATCCCTGGATAGGGCGGGGGGGGGGCCACCTGCACACGGGGTCCTTGCCGCCTTGGGGCCCCCCCGGCCTTCCGCCCTTCTTTCCCTTTTCCCCCCACCAAATGCTGTCCGTTTTTTTAGGTAAACTTCTCCGGCTGCTGGAGGTTCCACCAGGGGATGAGAGCAGGGAGGTATTTTCCCCCAGATTGTGGAATTTCTCCATCATCTCCCATCAATTCTTAATTTTTTTTAGCACCAAATTATTTTTTTTCGAGCAGCCCCGGTAAATTCTCCTGCTTATGGACAATCCTCCTTCCAGGAAATGGGGGTCAGGCCCACCTACATAGGGGGTGTCATGTGGGACTTTAAGTTTGAGACCCCTCTTGCCTTCCCCGCTTCTTCCTTTACACCCTCCAAGTGCTGCCTGTTATTCCACGTGGGCTTCTCTGGCTGCTGGAGGGTCCACCAAGGGGAGAGAGGCGGGAAGGGAAGAGGTGGAGTGAATTTCCCCCGTTCATGTGAAATTCTCCATTGTCTCCTGCCGCTTGTAAGTTTCACTTCCACCTCAGTGGCCCCAGGTGGGCTGCGCCTGCGAAAGGAGGCTCCACCTTGCTGGGAAGGGGTGGGTCCAGGCCATCTTTTCTGGGGGTTCTCGGAGGACACTTGAGCCTCGGGACCCCCACCCTGCCTGCCCTTCTTCCCTTGCACCCCCGAAGGGCTTCTGTAATTCCAGGTAGACATCTCCTACTGCTGGAGGCTCCACATGTTCCAGGGGATGTGGGGAGGGGGAATGCTGGACTAATGAGCCTTTGCTCCTCATACCTGGCTCACAATGCCCGATTGGGGAGGAAAAAGGGATGCGGACAAGGGGTGTCCGAAGCTCAAAGTCCCCCACAAGAACCCCCTGTCTGGTTGGCCCTCCCTGGCCTTTTCCAGCGAGGGGGATCCTCCGTGAACAGGAACAGCCCACCTGCAGCTGCGGACAGAATCTGGGTTTGGTGCGGAGGTGAGAAAGGGAACGGAGAATGTGGAGGGGGCTTAACATCATGGCCGCAAGAGCCAGTTGGAAGCTCACGCAGACTTCCTCCAGGGTTGTGCGCCCCATACTGGGGGTCTTTAAGGGGATTACAAGAGCTATCATGGGATAGAGCTGTCCATCAAAACCCCAAGCACAAGTGGGCTATGGGCCTCTTTGAGGGACAGTTTGTGGTTTTCCTGCATAGCCAATTGGGGTTGGACTGGATGACTCTGGGTAACCTTCCAACTGTACTGGATTCTGTTTCTACTTTGCAGAGAAGAGGAATGTTGGGTGGGTGTGTTTTGCGTGGTGTGGAAGATGGGAGGAGCGAGGAGGGCAGAGACTGGCCCCTATTGGTGGCCCTTCCTCCCCCCCCCGATTTCCTGTGTGGTAGATCTTCCATTAACAGGAGTCGTCCACCTGGGGCTGGTGGAAGATGCAAGTTAGATTTGGTGCAAAAGCGAAATTATGAAGCGGTGGGAGATGGTGGAGAATTTCCAAAGGCTTGGAGGAGATTCACCCACCCCGCTCTCTTCCCTTGGTTGGCTTCCTGCGGGGGGGATGGATCTGGCAGCCGCCCTCCTGGGCTGGGTGGGGGTCCCTCCCTGAAGGTCTGGACGGCCGTGTGGGCCCCTCCCTGCCCCCCACCGGAGGCCCGGCTTCCCCAGAGAGCCAGGAGGGCCTTGGAGGGGTCAGATCCAGCAGGCCGGGGGGGAGGAGGGGGGGGAGGTGCGCCTCTGGGGGGAACTTGGCCTCCCCCTCCCATCCCCACGGGAGACAGAGAGGGAGAGAGACGGGGGGGGACTGCCTGGGCTCCAGGCGGGGCGGGGGGAAACGGAGGCGGCCTGAGAGCGGGAGGGGGCGGCGCTGCTCTCGGCTGACTGAGGGCGGCTTCTCTCTCTCCGCTTCCCGGAGGGCTCCCTGGGGGCGGCTGAGTCCATGGGGCGAAGGAGGGAGGAAGGAAGGAAGAGGGAAGGGAGGGGAGGCCTCGGTGCCTTCTAGGGAAGGGGCCTCCTTCCACCCCCCCACCCAGCCCTTCCCTTGGATGAAGGGAGAAAAGAGAGAAAGAAAGAAGACCCTCCCCCAGTCCTGAGGCCACTGGGGCGCCCACTCCCCTCCCCACCCCACATTGGAGGTCCCGCCTTACCTCTCCTCCCCGCTTGGAAAAGGCGGAAAAGAGCGGCAGGAAGTGCGTCACTCTCATCCTTCCCCGCCTCAGCCTCCTTCCTGCCTCTCTAGGAAGCAGCGCTTGTAGCTCCCCAGAGGACCGCCGGCCGGAGGGAGGCTTTGCGGTGGGTGGGGGAGGGGGAGGAGGGGAGGACCCCCAAATGGTCCCCTGGGGTGGGCAGGAGGGAGAGAGAGAGGGAAGGGGGCTGCCTGGGCTCCCGGCAGTGCGGATGGGAAATGGAGGCGGGGGGGGCAAAGAGGGAGAGAGGAAGAACCTCCTGACAGTCAGGGCTGTCCGGCAGTGGAATCTGCTGCCCTGGAGTGTAGTGGAGTCTCCTTCCTTGGAGGTTTTTAAGCAGAGGCTAGGATGGCCATCTGTCCAAGGGAGAGCTTTGAGGGTGTTCCTGCATGGCAGGGGGTTGGACTGTGTTACCCTGTTTTCTGGGGGTCCCCGGGGGGGACCCTAATTGCCGAATTAAAGATACAAATTGGGGGAAATTAGCTGGAGCACACTCTCTCGGCTAGCGAGAGGCAGGATAACCTAGCAAGATCTTGCAACCCAATGTCTACAGCAGCGGGTCAGTGAGCCAGACAGCTTAAAGTGAACCAACAATAATTTTTATTAAGAGACACAACAGACAAGGGACACACATTTACTAACTAAATGGAAAGGAAAAGTGGGAAGCTTTAGGGTAGGCAATACGACACCTGACTCTCGTAGTCCCGAAGAAAGAAGCTGGGTTCCGGGGAAGAAAGCTCAGCGTGCCTTGCTGAGGGGAACTCCTTAGACAACCGGCGGCAAGGCGGGATGGCAGTCCAGGGTGATCCGAAGTAGTCCCCAAAATGGGGACCTTTTATAGGGTGGAAAGTGCCTACAGGGTATGCTATGCCTCGGCGAGAACAAAGGATTTTACATCGGAAAAAAGGAGTTGGATGAGGTCATGGTTACGTGATTGACTTTAGCGCGGGATCACAATAGCGTGGCCAGTATGCAAATGGGCAGGCACTTGGCCAGGTTTTGTCAGAGCTGGCCTCGCTGTTCGGCGCTAAGTTTAAGACAAAAGAGGTCTGCAAGCTGGACCCTAGAGCAACGCGCAGGGTCTTTGTTTTGCCTGCCTGAGAGGGGGTTGGAAAGTCCCTACTACTAATGGCCGCACCTCTGCGTACGTGCCAGGCTGGTCCCCCTTGCAAACACGTGGCTGGGGAGTCAGGGAAAGGTCAGATAGAGGCCGAATCAAGTGACATCAAAGTGACATCTAGTGCTCTCACCGAGCATATCATAGCTGCAATAACAATCCCCCCCCCCAAAAATGGGCAGTGTTGGGCCAATATCACACATTTTTCCAATTAAAAATACAAAACAAATTTAGAGCCGAATTGAGGGCTACGCACCTAGGGGTCGTATTGCTCTGTGGGGAACAAGGGTTTTGGAGCATTTCTATGATTCTATGATTCTAGGTTCTGGGTGGCAGGAGCGCCGCAAGGACCAGCCGGAGCCAGGAACCGACGGGCAGGAGGAGGAGGAGGAGTGGAGCAGCCAAGGGGGGCCCCATCCTCGGCCCCAGGCCTCCACGCTGGACGTCTCGCTGTCGCTGCTCCACAGGCGGCTGCTGGAGCAGGAGGACCACCCGAGCCGGCTGGAGGCCTTGGAGATGTTGAACCAGTTGCTGGATGAGACCCCTGGCCTGGCCCTCGCCACCTTGGCCGAGCCCAGACTCCAGCAGCTCATCGGTGTCCTCAGCACCATGCCTCGAACTCCAATTTAATGGTTGCCTTGGGGGCTCTCAAGGGTCTCCGCCTTCTAGCCACCTGCCTGGACAGAAGCAGGAGGGGAAGGTGGCATCCCTGGTGCCCCCCCAGTGGCCTCCTGGCTGAATCCCCTGCTGGACACAGCAGCCAAGGCGCTGGTTGCTGATGCTGGCTGCTCGGACCCGAGCCTGTCTTGCACCTGCTACTGCGTGAGGAGCACCTACACCACCACAACTCCTGCATGTGCGAGGTCATCCTGTCCCTCTCCATCACTGCCCTCCTCACCTTCCACAAGGAGGACTTTGATCTCCCCGCGTAGTGGCCGCCCTCGCCCCAGCCCTGGCCGACCTGACGCCACGTCCGGCAAGTCACCTTGGAGGCCTTTGCCATCCTGGGCGACGCCCTCAGGAGCAGCGACACCGGCCTCATCTCCCAGGCGATGAACACCAAACTCAAAGACAATGGGGAGGCAGTGATGGCTGCTATCCAGACCAGCCTGAATCACAAGACCAAGCTGACAGAGGAGTGGATTGTGGAAACGCTGTCCCCCGCCACCCTCCTCCTCTACAGGGGCTCAGCCGGCATCCTTCGCGGCCGCTGAGTAATGCGAAGGGGAATAGCCAGCAGGTGAGCAGCCAGGCCTCATTTGCAAAGGGGAGGGAGCCAGGGAGTGAGTGGGGTTCTCAAGGCATAATTGTTTGGCATGAGAGACTGAGGCCATTTGTAATTTGAATCCATTGCTCTGTGTCCTAGTCTCTGGAGCAGCAGAAAACAAGCTTGCTCCATCTTCAACATGACATCCCTTCAGATATTTAGACATGGCTATCGGGTCACCTCTTAACCTTCTTAACCCTCTTAACCTGTCAGGCTAAACATACTCTGACTCTGATCCATGCACTTTCTTTCTGTCTTCAGAACAGGGTTCTGGAAGCAGCCATGCACTCAGCAGCACTGCAGACCCAGCAGAAGTTGTGCTGGGATGACCAGCGAGGTCAAGCAAGAGCAGCAGCTGTTGAGGCAGGAGAACGAGAGACTCCAGCGGGAGCTCCAGTGGCCAAAGGCGGACCTTGCTGATTCCAGGGAAAAGGTAAGCAGCCATCCCTCCCACGTGCATCTTGACGTCCACCTAGATTGCTTTAGCACCTTGGAACAGATAGTAGCATTTCTTCATTCATCCTCACAGCTAGTCTCTGTGGTTATAAAAGTTTAGAAGAGTTAACTGTGTTGGACTGCAGTGCTGTTCTGGGGGATTCTGGGAGATGTTGGCCCCAAAAAGTTACTTTCCCAAGTTCTGATATTAAATGATCCCCATGTTGTCAGGCCTGAGATACAGACTGGGACTGACACAAGGTGAAGACAACCTGGACTCAGAGTCAGAGATCACATGTTGCATACGATCAGCAGGGATGAGGGCAGGAAATGTAGTCACAGACCAGCTGGAAGCCAGATACAAATTGAAGGGATGAAACGGAGAGACAGTCTATATTACCTCTTGAGGACAAGTTGCTCACACTGCTGCACTGGACTGGTGGAATCATCTCTCAATCTAGGCATTTTTCAAGAAATTGTTACTGAGTGATCATTCACCCTTTCAGAAGGTTCATGGATAGAATCATCTGCACCATATGCACGCAATCCTGACCTTTAGATTTGTGTTGAAAGTGATAAAAAAAAACAGAGAGAGAGAGAGAACATCAATACAGAGCTACAAATACATTTGCACACATTGATATACTAGCAATTTTTATTATCCTGCCCAGCCTCAGAAATACCTGAATTAAAAAGAAGAGCCCCTAGACTCTTATCAGAGTTTAGAAAAATTGGTTTAAAAAGCCACACCTGATCTGGGATTGCAAAAAACATATATTTGGGGATTATTTTTATTTGGGTTTTCCAGTAACTTGAAGAAGGCATTAAAATGGGTGAAAAGCATGCAATTCACTGATTAGACTTTTTCTCCCTCTCTGCGAAATAAAATAGTATTTGGCCTATGCTGTTCCCAGGTATGGGAGCTGGAATGCACCACCAGGTCCATGTGGCAAAAAGAGCAAAGGGACTTAATCACTTTGAAATTCGTTGAAGAAGATAATCGGATCTGGAAGACAAACTGTGAGAGGCTGCAGAAGGAGTTGAATTCTGCCAATGAGAAGGTCAGTCTTTTTCCCAGGCTCCTGGGTGAGCAGTTCTCTTTCCAACCTGAGCTGCCCTCAACATTTGTTTCAGCAAGTATTCCTCATTTCTATCCAGTCCCAAATCCTCTACATTTAAAGTCATTAATTTTTCTCTATTTAATTCCAGCTTTTTCCTTATTATTCCATCTAACTCACTATTTCCTGCCCAAATCTCTGCACCTTACAGTATCATATTTACTAACAGCAATTGGTTAAATATAATTGAAAAGGATAGAGTTAAGAATGTAACAAAATATATATGCAATATGATACATAACATGTGGAATAAGTACATGATCATAAAGGATCTGGAAAGAAATAACAATGTAAGCTATTTAATTGTAATGTTTTCTTTTTCACTTTTACGGTAACCATGTGGTGTTATGTTTTGTTTGTTTTTTCTTTTATAATTAATAAAAGAAAAAAAAAAATAGATATACCTATGATTTACTGAGTCAAATGCCTTATAAACATTTAAAGTAATAATTCCCAACCTCTTTTTATTTTGTTTTGCATAGTACAATATATTTACAATGTTTTTGGTGGAGTCACTAATCACCCTCCCTTTTAAAATCCATATCGGTCTTTTATTAACATGGGTAAAAATGTATCCAATCTATTTATCAACACCTTTGCAATGATTTTAGAATCTTGATTTCTTAATGTAACAGGGCAATATGACTCCAGGAATACTTCCTCTTTATAAGGTTTTAGTATCCGTATTATTTTGCATTCTCCAAGAGCTATACATTTCCAAAGCGACATTGAATATTTTAACCATAAGACTACTTAACTCTTTCTGAAAGATTTTGTAAAAATTACTAGAAAAGCCATCTGGGCCTGGGCAATTTTATCCTTTTAAATCTTCAATAACTTCTGCAATCTCTTCCTGAATTATAGGGGAGTTCATTACTTTTTCTTTGTATACTAGATAATCTCCAATCTTCGTTTATTGTTTTCTCTACAACATCCTTTTCTTTATATAATTTTTCATAGAACTTGACCATTACATCCCTAATCTTCTCCTTCTCTCTCGCAATTATCCCATTTTCATCCTTAACACAATTTATTCTTTTATAGTTTATTCTCTTTTTCCTTAGATATCTTGCTAGTCTTTTTATTCCCTATATACCCCATGTCTGAATTCATTTCTAACCACTAAATGCTTTGTTTGATCTAACTCCTGTATTTCTTTTTTTATTTTCCCATAACAATTTAGGTGTTTTATTTTCATGTTTGAGGTTTGGGGATGTGGTGGAGAAGCTTTCTGTGGGCCCTTTAGACTTAGAATCATAGGCAGATGGAAGAGACCCCAGAGGCCATCCAGTCCAACCCCTTGCCATCAGGAACACCCATCAAAGCATCCCTTGGACAGTTGGCCACCCAGCCTCTGCTTAAAAACCTCCAAAGGAGGAGGAGACCCCACCACACTCCACGGAGGCAGCAAGTTCCTCAGAGCCTCAAAGAGTATTAATACATGTAAAGACCATATGCTCAACGCAGAAGACCTGATCCCTCTCCTTTGCTTTTCAAACAAACCCTGTTAGGTAGATGAGGCTAAAAGAAAGAGCAACAACGGCTCCCAGGTCACTCGTCCTTCATGGGTTGAGTCCTAAATCCGGGGCCATTTCCGCACTAGACTCTTATAGTGCTATGCTTCCGCTTTCAACATCCTATGGAATCCTGAGGTTTGCAGTTGCCCCTCTCTAAACTGCAAACCCCAGGATTCCATAGGATGTTGAAAGTGGAAGAATAGCACTATAACAGTCTAGTGCGGAAATGGCCTGGGTCGGAGTCCTACCGTGTGAACCATTATAAATGCCTCGGGGCTGTCTGCTTCACTTTGTAAGGTGGTGGTGGTGGAGAATATAGTTTTTTTGAAAGCGCAAAAAAGAAACAAATACAGTGCAGCCCATGCGGTACCATCTTAGCCCCCCCCTTAGGGCCAACCCCCCCCCACCTTTCCACAGGGTCTCTTCCTGGTAAAATTCCCCAAAACTCCTTGGTTACTGAGGACGACGTCAATCCATCCATGGTAGTACCTCACATAAAGGCTACCAGGTTTTATTGGGGCCAAAGCTCTCCTAGAGCTGGCGTGATTTCAGCTTCGGACTATGACCCTGGAGACCAGGGTTCGGGTCCTCCGCTCGGCCCCGGGAATCCCACCGGCTGACACACTCTCAGCCCCAGAAAGCCCCATGACAGCTGTGCCATAGCCGGAAGGGCCTGGAAGGCGCACCACCACAGAAGCTCTCCTGCCACAATGAGCGCCTCAGCCGTCCTGCCACAGACAGCCCAACCTGCGGGCTGGGCCCCTCGCGGCCTCACCCACAGAAATATGCGGCCATCCTGTGGGCAGCCGCCCGGGAGACTCGGCAGTCTCCTGGCGGCCATCGCGGCGTCGCCTCCTTCCGCCCTCAGCTGGGCTTTCTTGCCTCTTGGCTCGGAGCGCTTCATGCCGCCCGTGAACGCTGGCTGCCAGACATGGAGCCTTCAGGCCTCTCTTCCGACGGGACCCCCAGCAAGGCCGTCCGTGTGTGTTGGGCGAGTCTCCCCTCTGCCTCCGCCTCAGCTCCCTTCCTCCCTCCATCCCGGGCCAAGACTGAGGAATTATTCTTCACGGCCACTATAATTAGAACAGAGGCTTTGTGAGATCAACTGTCGCTGGCCAAGTCACAGGGGGGCGTATACTCGGGAGTAAGGTCCATTCTGTTCGGTAGGATTCCTATACCTGTTGGAGTTTCGGGGGAGTTGGCACAAAAACGATCAGCCGTTTCAGGGAGATCCCTGCCTTTCTTTGTATCTGCATCCTCCCCTCCTGTTTTCAGACCATTTCATAAGTAGGGGCATTTGCACGATTGCTCACTCAATAAACGCCCCTAATCCCTCGTGGCCAGTGGACCAAGAACTAAGCAGGTCTGACACCCCCCATGTCCGCACTAGCCTTTGAGGCCCCTCCCAAAACCCGCAAACCCCAGGATTCATTGGATATTGAAAGGGGGTTCCTAGTGCTATAACGGTCTAGGGTGGAAATGGCCAAGAGTTGGAAAAAACCCCCAGGGGCCATCCAGTCCAACGCCCTGCCATGCAGGAACACCCTCAAAGCACTCCCAACAGATGGCCATCAAGCCTCTGTTTTAAAAACCTCCAAGGAAGGGGGATCCTTTACACTCCAGGCAGCAGGAGATTCCACTGCCGCAACCCCTGACCGTCAGGCAGTTCTTCCGGAGGTTCAGGGGGGGTTTTTTTTTCCTGCAGCTTGAATCCATTGCTCCTTGTCCTGGTCTCTGGAGCAGCAAAAAACAAGCCCTCTCCTTCCTTACGTGGCATCCCTTCAAATATTTAAACAGGGCTCTCATGTCTTAACCTTCTCTTTTTTGCAGACTAAACATGCCCAGCTCTCTAAGTCACCCCAAGGGCTTCATGGCTTCCAGGCCTCTCACCATTTTAGTCGCCCTCCCCTGGACTTGCTTCAGCTTCACCATGCCCTTTTTGAATTGGGGTGCCCAGAACTGGACACAGTTTTCCCAAGAGGGGGGGAAACCCAAAAACAGAGTACAGTGGTACCAGTACCTCCTTCAATCTAGACACCATACTCCTATTGATGCAGCTAGAATTGCATTGGCTTTCTTGGCTGCCGCATCCCCACTGCTGACTCATGTTCAGCTTGTGGTCTATGAAGACTCCTAGATCCCTTTCACACTTACTGCTATCCAGCCACGTGTCCCCCATCCTATATTTCTGTATTCCATTATTTCTTCCTAAGTGTAGGACCTTACACTTCTCTCTGTTGAATTTCTTTTTGTTGCCCTGGCCCAGCTCTCCAATTTTGTCCAGGTCATTTTGAATGTTGATCCTTTCCTCTGCGTATTAGCAACCCCTCCCACTTTGGTGTCATCTGCAGATTTGATGAGCATGCCCTCTATTCCTTCATCCAAGTCACTGATGAAGATATTGAACAGCACTGGGCCCAGGACAGAGCCCTGTGGCACCCCACTAGTCACTTCTCTCCAGGATAAAAACACCCATTTGTGTTTACCCTTTGGGTTCGGTTGGTCGGTCAACCAGTTACAAATCCAACTAGCAGTAGCCCTGTCCAACCCAGGTCTGTTCCTCCCCCCACTTTAAATACCTTGTTTTGTCCTCCATATCTCTTTTCATTCTTGTTGCTTTTCTCTGAACCAGGTCCAACTTGCCTATATACTTCTTAAAATGAAGGTGCCCAGAACACTCTACCCCAGATGAGGTCTGACTAGTGCTGAGTATAGTGGGACGATTACTTCCCTCGACTTGGAAACCATACTTCTATAAATGTGGGCTAAAATAGTATTTGCCTTCTTTGCCGCAGCATCACAGTGCTGGCTCGTGTTCAGTTTACGATCAATAAAAATTTCCCAAAAGGTTTGTTTTTTCACGTAGTACAGCTGAGCCAACATTTCTCCCTCCCTATACCTCTGCATTTGGTTTTTGGGGCCTACATGTAGTGATGTGACAAAACTAGGATCTAACAATGTCAGGGTCACAGAACTCCACAGTGTCATGGAAGGTCTGTTTAAAAAAAAAAAAAAAAAAACTGAAGAGAAGAAGACAGGACAAACATAATGGAAGATCAGCCCATGTCATTTTGGGCAATGTATCTCCAGAAAATTCAGAAAAGAAGTGAAGGCATTGACCCAGTGCACTAAATCCCCAAAAGGGGGAAGTGGAGGATGCTGGAGCATCCCTTTTTTAAAAAACCCAATGGGGGGCTCTCACTTCACAAGGATATAAAAGGGGGAAGTTTTAAAATTTTGCCTAGCCCCCTACATTGAGATTCTTTCCAAGGAGCAGAGTGGAGACCAGAAGTGGGTAAATTTTTTGGGGAGAAATGCTAGAAGGTACTGGCCCCCAAAAATGAAGAAATCTTCATTCGGTATTTTCCATTCCGGTTTCTAATGTCCGCCGGGGGAGTTTTCCATTTAGTGACACTGCTATGGACCAAGGATAAAACAGGCTGAGTTAACGGGGTTGTGACAACCAAGCTGTAGGAGAAACAAAACACTGACACATCGCTAATGAAACCGACCCAGATCTACAAAAAACAGCAAGTGGCCCGCCCAAATACACAATTAAAGGGCATGAAGTCAGGACAAGCTTGAGCCTCTTAAAATAAAAAACATTTTGCCTTGCATTGAGGTTCTTCAGGTCAGAAAGATTTCTACCGGGTTTTGGGGAAAGGGGGTGAGGGTGCGTATTTTGGCTTCCCCTTTTCTTTGGCTTGCCCTTCTCATGGGTGTTTTAAACCTTTCTTTTCCCGCTGCTTTTTGTCGCCTCCCGAACACCTTGGTGGCTCTTTTCCGAAAAAACCCGTCCCTTTTCGTTAAGAAAGTGTCTGCAAGTGAGCAACGGGGAAAGTAAAAGAAAGGAGAAAAGTGCATTAGAGCTGTATCGTAACCACAAAGGGAGGAGGAGTCAGATGATGAAAAAGATGGGGGAAAAGGGGCCCAAACCCCCCCGCCTTCCTTTTTTGGGAAAGCTGGGGCAAAAAAGGCAGAAGGTAAAACAGGGACACAAGAGGATGATGCTTAATCTCAATTTAGGCTTTTTGGTCCAGCAGGTTCGGAGGGTCCACACAAAGGGTAGACCACGTGTGGCTCTCTCTCCATAGGCTGTTCCACAGTTGCTTCCCCCACTGGCCCCCCTCTTCTCAACACGACACTAGTTGGGAAGGAATGGCTCTCCAGCGTTTTAGGGGGGCTTTCCCAGCTCCCCCTGGACGTGCCAAGGATTCAAGAAGCCTGTGAAGGCTATGCTCTCCTATTTTGCTACTGGAGGCACAGCCAGCTTGTCTAAGAGTCAAACTCCAGACTTTCTGCACCCTTAAAATCCTACAAACAGACACACACACACACACACACACACACACACACCAGACTAGCAAGTAAAGTGGCCAACAAATTGGACTGATGGGAGTCCCTGGACAACTTCCACTTTTTAACATGGAAACTGTAATTGTTTAATCTGTTTTAGCCATTTGTTCCCCAGAACCAATTCCAATGTCCTTGCCTTTTCCCATTTTCAAACCTTCACCAAAAAGAGGAGCTCCAAAGAGAAAAGTTTTTTAAAAAAATGGTTTATGACAGCTGATCTCAAGCACGTAAACAAGCATCCCCACTAGAGCAGGGGGGAAAAGAGGGGGGAGGAATTTTTGTCCAGGAAAGTGGACAGGCTTCACCCTCAGTTTCATTGTGAGCAATGGGATTGGGCTCACATCATAACAGGCCGCGTTTTTCATAAACCGTTACAGGTGGTCCCCCAGGCTGTCCAGTAGATACTTGCAAGTACAAACAACATTCCAAAATGCAACGTCATTGCTAGTTAACTGTGTCTGCTCTCTTTCTGCTGGCAGCCAAAGGCGCTTTTATTTAGGTTGGCCTTTGGCTCTTAACTGGCCACTGCAGCAAGTTTGCTTTAGTTGCGCGTGTGCGGAATTTTATCATTATGATTGTGCTTTTGTTGCCCTTTTAACTGTATTTAATTCATTGCCAATTTTATACATTGGTAAATTAGTTACATACGCGTGACTAAATAAAATCTCCGGGGCCCCAACCCCTTCTCCCCCCCCCCCCCAAAGCCCCCTTAAGGGCCAGCAGCCAGACTGAGATTGGGGGGCATTTAGGTAGTTTTACTACAAATATAGAATCTGTAATTCTAGGCTTCCAATCCATAACTGCAGGATATAAAATAAAAAAGGTAGGTTAGACAAATAGATCGATCATTAGGCCTTTTCCGCACTACATTGCTATAGTGATATTTTTCTACTTTCAACGTCCTAGGGAAACCCAGGGTTTTGTAGTTGACTGTGGCCCAAGAGCTCTCTGGGCTGAGAATTATAAATGCCTCTCCCTAAACTGCAGACCCCAGGATTTTGTAGGAGGTTGAAAGTGGAATAATAGCACTAGAACAAAGTATGAGGAAAGGCCCTTAAGTCACCATTTGGGGGTGCGGGGGGAGTGCACACATCTATCGGGGGGAAATGGGGTTCTTCCTCCCTTTACTTACGCGATTCCTCCAGAATCAATTCTGTATCTGCAGATGCAGTTGTTAAGTCTATGGAGGATCTTCTTGCTTGTTGAGTTGTTGCAGCAGCTGCAGTTTGTCCAGTTTGAGATTTTTTGTCCATTTCTTTTCCTTGATAGATGTATATGTATATATATATATTACTAACTCTAACTCTACGGATATTATTATCATTTACAGTCTAATCTTACAAGGTGCCAGGTAGTTCCTTTTAAATACGGTAGATGGAGCTGCAGAACCAGCCTATTTCTCTCGTTCCAATTTATATTTTTAGTTGCACAGAAGGACTGTTATGGTTTGTTAACTTATTTCAGCTGGGTTTATTTTGTCGTTGGCTCTTTACTCAAGTTAACCAAGTCCTCAAAAAAACATGTAACAATAGATCAGTCCCATCAATATTTTATATTATTTATCAAAATAGTAGTCCTTATCTAATTATCAAGCTCTGCAAATATATCAGATTTTATATATATATGTATCTATCTATCAAATACTTTATATGGTATATTATTTTATATTATATTGTACATTATATATGTAGTTTGTATTCACCTCCCACAAAATTGCTTATTTATAAAATTGGCACAATAAATGTTACTTAGTTACATAAAAGTTTACACAGTCTTACAAATTGATACCTAGTAATCTAAATTTCTATGTTTGTTTAAACTCTTATAACCTTAAAATTTTTAGTCCATGGTCAAAAAAGGGAGAGAAGAGATCAGAAAGGGCCAAAGTAGTTCTAGAAAAAAAAAAAACCCCAAAAAGGAGTCTTGTGGAAACTAAAAACAAATGAAATTTACTCCCCAGAACGGATTCAAACTGCAGGAAAGGAGATTCCACCTGAACCTCAGGAAGAACTTCCTGACAGTCAGGGTTGGCAGTGGAATCTGCTGCCTCAGAGTGTAGTGGAATCTCCTTCCTTGGAGGATTTTAAGAAGGCTGGACGGCCATCTGTCGGGAGTGCTTCGAGGGTGTTCCGGGCATGGCTGAAGGGGGTTGCACTAGAGGGCCCTTTCCGGGGGTCTTTTCCCAAACTCTACATTTCTATGATTTTATGATTCAAAGTTAATGTTCTCTAACGCACGTGCTAGAAAACTATTTTGAAATCCTTCTTCAAGCTACACAGAGTGGGGCACTCTCTGTATTTAAATAAATCCACATTTTAACTTTCAGCAATGGGTAAACCTGCTGCCGCCGCCGCCTATACAGCGACATTATTAAGAGTTCGGGTGAAGCTTAAATTGCTTAAAAAGCCATCCAGGGACACAGGGGAAAAAATTTCCCGGGGAGCTCAGAGTAGAACTGGCATTTTAAATTTTTACACACAAGCGCAGCAAACACAGCACTTGGTAAAACACATGCAACTTTTATGCTGACTCTTAGGTTTCCTATGGGGAGTCTTGCTTTCAGACAGATTAAAATAACCCAAAGTATAACTCTTTTTTTTTGGGGAGTTGTGCAATTTGGGGCCCCCACTTGCTGAGGGCCCGGCCCCAGAAGACCCGGACTCTGGTGAGTACATCTCATCATCCATGATCCACCCCTTCTCCCTTATCCCACACCCTATGGAGAGACCCCCCGCCCCCCCAGCAAGGAATGATTGCTGTTGCACCCAAAAGACTTGCTCTGGGTTTGGTGAAAACAGCTTAAGTTTTGACCTGTGTATAAAGTCACTTTCACGGCCAAGCCTTTGGCTGGTGAAGTTTTTTTTTTAACCCCTGCAGGCTATGGGGAACCAAGGGCCTGCAAAGAAAGGGCTTTCGCTGTGCCATTTTTGTCTTTTTAACGGTTGTGCTTAAAATGCTTCTAATTCACTATGCAATTTAAATGCATGGTAGCAACAGCTTTCTGAAATGCTTGTAGCATTTGCGGTTGTTATTTGCTGACAAACTGGCTTCCATTTAGAGCCACCCTCTGAATGACAGGTGGGCCAGGAGGTTCAGGAACGCAAAAACTGCAGGCAATGAAAAATGGCTAAACAACAACCATTATCAAACAGTAGTTGGGTGGTAATGGAAAGGATTAATATGTGTGTTGACATAAAAAGGCTTTACCCTATTTAAACCAAGGTATGTGCTAACACTAGTGGTGCAGGAGGTGTGATGCCTGGAGGCTGGTGCCGGGGACCCCCAATTCAGCTCCCCCTAACCCATTCCTGTTGCCATAAAGAGCCAGAACAGACCCTATATCTTCTCCTTGGTGTCCATCCCTTCCCATCCATCCATGTTCTCACCTGGTAGGTGACTCTGCCTGCGTAGTGCCTGCGGGGAGAACTCAGGGAGAGGCATCTTTGGCTTGGAATGCAGTGGGTTGGAGCCATGATGGTCATGACACTTTTGGAGAAAAGTGTGGTCCGTACCCGGGAAAGGAAATTGGGGGAAAGAACTGAGTAAATTTGGAGATCATAAACAGGCTCTGTGTTTTTTTTTCCCCTTCCGCCAGTCTCCTTTTAAGACCACCAGCTGTAATTTCTACCCTTCGGATAGCTAAAAGGGGGTTTTAAAGAAGATGAGTCAGACACTTTCCAAAGGGCTCTCGTGATCCTGCGTAAAGACCCCAAACAAGAACAGGGAGTCACACAGAGATGCAGCAGTTGTTGTAGATGCTGTGTTACTCCAAGTTGTTTTCCCTCTAGGGCCACCTAAAGGCAACCCTTTTCAACGGTTTTCTTGGAAAAGATTTGTTCAGAAGGGGGCTTGTCTTTGCCTCCCCCTGAGGCTGAGAGAGTGTGACTTCCCCAAGGCCACGCCCAGTGGGTTTTTGGCCGAGCAAGGTTTGAACCCGGGTCCTCCAGAGCTGTAGTCTATCACTCAAACTGCTACACCACAATGAATTAGGGCGTTTCCACACTATAGCCTCTTATAGTGCGATGATTCCACTTTAAACATCCTCTGGGTCCCCGGGGTTTGGGGGGTTTTAGGGGGTGGGGCCCCCCCATCGTGCTATAACAGGCTAGTGCTGAAATGGCCTCGTTCTCAGTTCATTTTGCCTCATCTTTGCATCCAGAGTCCATGGGAAAAATCCAAACCCAAAAAGGTGCAAAGAATAAAAAAGAACAGCCAGGGGAAAGCTTTCCCGAAATTCTGGTTTCCCGGATGGCGTAGTGGTTTGAGCTTTGAATTATATCCTAGGCCAGGTTTTTATTTTGCTCGGCCATGGGTGCATCACAATTTTCCCCAGCCCCAGAAAACTTTGCCATAGGTTTGCATTAGAATTGCCAAAAAAGTTGGAAAAAAACAACATCTACAACAGTGAGTCAGCATGTTGCAATTGTGTGGGTTGTTGGACTAGGGCCCAAAGGGGGAACCGATCCCTGCTCAAGCCACTAAAACCCCCCTAGGTCACCTCTTTTCAGCTTCAAGGAAGGCCATGGCAAACCGCAACTAAAGAAATCTTGCCAAGAAAACCCAAAAAAGAACCACAGTCAAAATCAAAAATGCCAAAAGGTTAAAAAAAAACTAGCATTTGGGAGAATGCCACACCCATTATCCGTAGGCAAGATGCCCCTGAGCTTGTGCAAAATGCTTTTTCCTTTAGATGGAGTTTTTAAAAATTGCTGGGAAAAGAAAACTCCCACCCACCCCCTTGCAAAAAAAAACTGCCCGCCATAGGCCCATGCCACCTGAGGGAAGCTGCTTCGGTCGTCCAAGTCTTTTAAAATCCCATGAGGCTTCTGAGCAATGCAGGGCTGGTTGTCACTGAAGGCGATTTCTCTCCCCTCCAGCTGCTCCCGGAAGATTCCTCCCGCAGGGAGAACACAGGGAAATAAATCCACTGACAGCCTCAGGAGAACCACCATCCACACAGGTATGTTTTGGGAGGACACACAACAGAGCCTTCTTTGCAGTGGCTCCCAGGGTGTGGAACTCCCTGCCATAGGAAACCGAGGTGGCCCCACCCCTGTTCTCTTTCTGCAGGTAGGGCCTTTTCTGCACTGGCCTGTTATAGCGTGATGGTTCCACTTTCCCAACTCCTTGGAATCCTGGGGGGTTTCAGTTTCAGGAGGGGCCACCTGGCTCCCTGAAACTGCAAACCCCAGGATTCCAGAGGAGGCTGAAAGTGGAACGATCGCGCTATAACATTGTAGTGTGGAAGAAGAAATGGCTCCAAACCACAAGCAAATGAAAACACTAAAGGAAATAGAAAACAAGGCAGGTCTCCACTAAATTCACAGAGAGAGAGAGGGGGGAGAGAATGAGCCCTTCCAAACTCCAAGCGAAGGCCCTGCAGTTCTGAAAAAAGGGAGGGTGGGGGCTGCCCTTCCCTGCTCCTCCTCCCCCTCCTTGAAGACAATCCTACTGAAGAAGCCTTGGAGGCCCCCCTTTGGGGAGTTGATGCCCAGCTGCTCAAGGCTGTTGAAGCCGGGGATCCCGTTCAGAACAAGAAGGAGGGAATGTGAGGAAGTCAGAAATCCCTGCGGTGGGAGGACGGCTGTTGAAACCGAAGGAGTCGGCAGAAAAGGACAAATTTTTTGGGTTTGAAAAAGGGGGAAAAAAATTTTAAGAAATTTTTTTAAAAATTTGGGAAAACCCTTATAGGTTTTTTTTTTTTTTTTAGGAGAAAGGAAAATGAAACCCCATAGCTGCTGATTTCAAGGCTTTATAGGAGCTCCTTAGAACAAGTGCAGAGTCAGTCCTTAGAGAAGAGGCGGGGGGTGTCCCATAGACATCAATACAGCTGCTGAAAACAAGAGCCAAAGTTATTTCTAGGGAAAACTACAAAAAGATATATCTTAGCTACTTCTACGTGAATCTACATAGTTATATCTTAATGTAAAGTTACTTCTACTTAAATCTACATAGATATATCTTAGTTACTTCTACCTAAATCTACATAATAATTTTAAACTATTTCTATGTAAATCTAGACAGGTATATCTTCATCAAAAGTCATTTCTACTTAAATCTACATAGGTATATCTTAGCTATTTCTCCTCAAATCTCCGTAAGTGTATCATCCTTTATATCCTAGGGATGCTTTTATAGAACATAGTGCCAATATACCCTCCTCCGCTTTTACGGGCTGCCCGTGTCTGAGGGGGAGGCCCAGCGCCGCACCGCCCAACCCCCCCCCCACCTTCCCCAAACCGAGAGAAGGACCCAGAAGGGGCGGCGCCGCCCCCTCCCCCCCCTCTCGCCTGACAGGAGAAAGAAAAGAAAAAACAACCGCTATCCGCAGCCTCCCCCCTTTGTCGGCCCTCCGCCCCCCGAAGAAGCCCCGGGACCCGCGGCGCCCCGCCCTCCCAACGGCTCTTAACCGCCAGGGGGCTCCGCACCGCCGGAAATTTTTTCTCCCCGCCTGGCGGCCACGCGAATCACTCCGCCGCCACGTGACCTGGCTTCAGAGTCACGTGGGGGGTGAAAAGGGAGCACCGAGGCCTCCCCTCCTTCCTTCCCCCCTTCCCCTTTCGTTCCCCCCCCCCCCCACCGCTTCCCATCCGCCCCGCCGGGAGCCCAGGCAGCCCCCCCTCCCCTTCCTCCCACCCCAGGGGCCCATTTGGGGGGGCCCCCTCCCCCCCACCGCAATAAAATAAAATAAATAATAAAATAAAATAAATAAACAAATAAATAAAAAATAGAGAGGCAGGAAGGAGGCTGAGGGGGGGGGAAAGGGGCGAGAGTGACGCACTTCCTGCTAGGCCGCACTGCCCCCTCTCCCTATAGCCTGGGTCTCCCTCTGGACCCCCCCCCCCCATTGCAGGAGGCTGTTTGCGGTCAGGCGATGGAGAAGAGGGGGGGGGCTTTGCCAGAGGAAGGAGGAGGGTCCAGATTACTGGGGGGGGGGGCCAGGAGATGCGGGAATCAGGGCCCTCCCCGCTACCACGGGGGGGTCTGTCTCCCCCTCTGGCAGAACCGGGGTTTCCCCCTGCTCCTTCCCCCCCCCTTCTCCTTTTACTTCCCCCTCTCTTTGGCCACTCCCTCTCGCCTCCCTTTCCACCTCCTGGGGGAAACCCGGGGTCTGCAGCCGAGGGCTTAGGGGCCTTTCCACGCCTCAGAACCCCCAGGAGGGCAGAAACGGAACCCCACCGCTGTAACAGCGCAGTGTGGAAACGCCCCTCCCCTCGGCGCTCCGCCCACGAGCCCCCCCCCCTCCTTTGCCAGGGAAAACTCCCCCCCCCTGAAACGGGGGAGGAAGCCATTCCCGACCCTCCCGGAAAGAGGCCGGGCCCCCTCCTCGGCGGAGGGAGGGGGGAGGGGGGGAGGGAGGGGTGGGGATTCCCCCTTCTGGCGTTCAAGGGAATAGAGTTCCGAGTCCTAAAAGGCAGGAAGTGTTCCAAACGGAGGGGATGAGACGCTTCCTCTGAAACGTGGGAGGGGCGGGGTCCTCCAGGGTTCTTCAGCGGAGGGGAGGGGGAGGGAGGGAGAGAGGTCTAGTGGGCGGAGCAGGCAGGTGGGAAAGCGGTGCGGGGGGTTTCAGGTGGGGGGGGGCCCCCAGATGTGGTCTTGGAGGGGGGGCAAGGGGGGGGAGGGGGGGGAGCCCCTCTCAAATCATGCCATCCCCCGGGGGAAAGGGAAAACCCTCCCCACGGCATTCCATTTGCAAAGCCTCCCTCCCGCCCTTCCCTGCCCCCGCCGCCAACCCCCTTTCCCGTCCCGTTTGGGGGCTCCGTCAGGTCTCCATGGGGAGGGAGAGCCTTGCTGTGAAGAAGGGGGGCGCTTACATGTAACAGTGTGGCCTAGTGGGGAAAAGCTGCCCTGCTGTTTGTGGGCTGGAGAGGGGGGGGGGGAAACCCCTTTTTCCCCCTTTTGGTTTGGGGGGAAATTTTCCAGGGAAATGGACTTTGGCGGCGGGGGGGGGGGGACGGAAAAAGGAGGGGGCTCCTCTGGGGGTGCTAAAGAGCCCTTCCACCTCCTGGGGGAAATTTTGGGGTTTTTAGTTTCCTGAGGAGGCCCAAGAGCTCCCTGGCTGAGGATCCTAAAGGCCCCTCCCTGACCTGCAAACCCCAGGATTCCCTAGGAGGTTAAAGTGGAATGAGAGCGGGTTTTAAGAGGGTAGTGCAGAAAGGTCCTGAGTTTGGAGGAGGCGGAGGAAGGCCCCAAAAGCAAGGAACCTTCTTGGCCTTTTGTTTATGTCTGTGGGGGTCTCCAGAGATTGAGGACTTGCCGCCCCCTTTGTTCTCCTGTTTCCTATACTCTGAACCCAGAACTAAGTCGTTGGGAGCTGTTCTGTTTCCCTTCCCTGTGAATACAGTTTCAGAAAAGAGCTTCTATCTCCTGTCCACCATGGGAAATCATGGTAACCCTGCTCTAAGGATGCTCTTTCTCATTTTAGAGGAGTTGTTTATATTCTATAAATGTATCTTAACTGTATTGGATGCCTCTTTTTCTTTTAACAAGCAAGACTTAGATGCTGCTTATTTATGTTGCGTGTTTGTATTGTGGTGTTTTTATTGTTGTATCTCGAGAAAAGGACCCCCTTTTTATTTCATTACTATGTATGTAAATGGCCTATGGCCCAAACATTAATAAAACTACACATACGTGTAGATCAATCTCGACCACATGTCCACCCACCCACTCCGCCTTCAGCTGGGTTTTGTGGGTGGGAAGAAGGGGCTTCATGTGAAGTTCATGCCAGAGCCAAGAAGAGCCAGTTTTGGATTTTCTCTTTATGTCTGTTCCTATCTGGAGCCTGGATAGATTCACCCTATGGGGGAAACCCCCCCCCAAAAAAAGATGTGAGGGTGACAGAGCCTCCCCGCACCCCAACATCCACACACCGTCCCCTCACCTCCTCCCCACAAAATCCCGAATGGAGCCAGGGGGGTCAAGAGGGGCCATTGGGGCCCCAAAGGGGCCCTAGAAGATTGGGGGGTGGGGGAGATGGGGGGGTTTAGAAGGGGAAAAAGATAAGGATTGAGGAAAAATCTCTGTGTAAACGCAGACAGGGCTCCTCTGGGGTTTTCCCCTGGTTTTGTGAAAACCTCAGAGAAATTGCCAGGTTGGTCTGTTTCAGCCTGAAAAGGAGGAATCGTGTAATGTTTTTAGATTGAGGGGAAGGAGAAATTACTAGGAGAGCTTTGGGGGAAATCATTTGCCCCCCCCCCATGTGCTTCATGAGACCAGGCGGCATCGGAGGCGGAGGACGGGAGCCCATGGAGACTCAGGCCAGAAACGCCTCCTTCCCAGGGGAAAAACTCTGGACTTCTTCACACTTTGTGAGGATGGAGCTTGTGGAGGAAAAGCCAGCTGGCAACACATAAAACAATCCCTCCAGCTGAATGTAGGAAAGAGTTTCCCGGGGGACACAGGGGCCTCCTCCTCCCCCCACCCCTGCTTTTGCTTTTACTCGGGGGGGGCCCAGAACTGGACACCGTATTATTCCAGGTGGGGCCTGGCCAAGGCAGAAAAGGGGGGTCCCAGAGGCTGGGCTCCTGGGGACAAAGCAGACCAAAAGGGCATGAAGGGGCTCCATCATCCTCATCATCCTCACCTGCTTCTGAGAGGGGGGGGGAAAAGGGGGATAGTCAGGGAAAGGGGGGAGGCCCCCCCTCCCTACACCTGGGGGAAACGGGGGGGGGAGGGGGAAAGGGTTTCCAGGGGAGCAGGAAAGGGGCTGCCCCAGAGAGGAGGGGGGGGAGGCAGAAGGGGGCGAACGCCAGCAGCAGTTTCCTCACAGGCCTCTCATGAACCCCACGGAGGGCCCAGGCGAGGCCTCCTCTGGGAAGACACAAAAAAAGGGCCCCGGCAGCACAGGGCAGGTGGCCCCCTCCCCCCCCGCTGACCCCTCCCCCCACTCCCCGCTGAGGCAGAAATCCTTCCTCCTCCCCCTTTTCCAACCGCCTTCCCTTTGGGCATCCCATAATACTACTCCCTTCACACCTGGCTCTGAGGCAAACGCCCCCCTCCGCCGCCCACCGGCCAGCAAGGAGAGATTCCCCGTCTGGATCCCGGCCCCGCCCTGCAAGAGGAGGAGGGGGAGGGGGGGGGAGGAGGGAAAGCGGGGCCCCCTCCCCCCTTTCCCCCCCGGTAACGCCCCCGGCCCCCCCCCCCTCCCCCAGGTACCTCTCCTCCTGCAGGCGCCGTTGGTCCTCTGAGCAGAGAGTGCCGCTTCCTAGAGAGGCAGGCAGGAAAGGCGGGAGGAAGGGGCAGAGTGACGCATTTCCGGAAGGAGAGGCTTCTTGAAGAACGCTTTTAGTGGCGTAGGGAAAGCGAAGCCTAAGGGGGGGAACCAGGTGGAGGTCCTCCGAGCAGAGAGCGCGGTTTCCTAGAGCGGCAAGGAGGGAGCGTCGAAGCAAGGGAGATCTCACACACTCTGTCGCTCTCCTCACGACAGCATCCAGTGTTTCCCGCCTGTGAGGCCGCCGCCGCCTCTTCCCTGGAGGGACTCTTCTGAAGCCGAGGCTTTTGGGGCGGGGTCCGGAGAGAAGAACAGCCCTGCTGCCCCAGCGAGTGGGAGGTACTATTATGGGATGGGGGACCAATGGCGGGGAAGCCGTTTAACGGTCGGTGGGTGGGGGGAGGGGGGAGGAGATGAAGAAGGCCCCGGGGCACGTTGGGGGTTGTGGGGGGAGGATGGAAGCCCCCCTCCCGTCAGTGACCGCTCGGGATTTCTGAGGACTGCTCCCCAATGTTTTTCATTCTATTTTATTGAAGTTTAATCCAGAGGGAACCGAGGCGCGCCCGGTCAATCCGAAGGCAGGTCAGGAAACAGGGGTTTGGCCCGTGTGGCCTCGCGGGGGGGGGACGCTTCCCCTGAAGTCTCAGGTCCGGGGCCCGGCCGCCCTCCTGGACTCGGATCTGAGTCTTCTGGCTGCCTCGGTGTCAGTGGAGGCCAGGAGTGTGTTTCCACCGTTAAAACGAACGCAGCAGCCATGCTTGTTTCTTGAGGGACCGGATCCAGCCATGGCGACGTGTGCTTTGACTACCTCCCGGTGGGAGTGCTAGAAAGTGTTCTATGAGGGGCTGCTTTTGGAAACTGCTCAGAAACTTCAGGGGGTCCAAATACTGCAGCAAGGCGGCTGACCAGGGCTGGTGACAGGGATCTGGTGATGATGCCCGTTTGAAACAGCGCCTTCACTGGCGAGTGGTCTGTTTCTGGGTAGAATTCAAAGTGCTGGTTTTGACCTTTAAAGCCCTGTTTGGTGTAAGGCCGTATCTCCTCTGGAGAGACATGGAACAGCAGCCCCAGAAGCACAAGGCAGGGGGCCTCCTCCTCCCCCCGCCGACCGCTCCCCAACTTTCCCTCCAGAGACAGAAACTCTTTCCTTCTGCCCCCGCCCCACCCCCTTTCCCAACTGCCTTCCCTTTTGGCATCCCATAATACCAGTCCCTTCACGCCTGGCTCTGAGGCAACGCCCCCACCTTGATCACGGCCTCGTCCTGCAAGAGGAAGAGGGGGCCTCGCCGCCGGAGGAAGAGGAGGATGAGGAAGGAAGGGAGCGGGGGCCCCTCACCTCCACCCCGGTAACACCCCCGCCGCGACCATCCCGGCTCCCTCCCTCTCCACCCACCCCCCAGGTACCTCTCCTCCCCCCGGTCCTCATCCTGAGCAGAGAGTGCCGCTTCCTAGAGGCAGGCAGGGAGCATTGAAGCAACGAAGGTCTCTCTCTGTCCCTCTCCTCAAGAAGGCAATGAGGGTTTCCTGCCCGTGAGGCCGCCTCTTCCCTGGAGGGGGTCTCCGTGACGCCGAGGCTTTTCGGGTGGGGTCCAGAGAGTGCGAGGTACTATTATGGGATGGGGGTACTACTGTGGGAGGCTGGAGTGGCCCCAATGGTGGGGTAAGCTGTTTAACGGTCAGTGGGAGGGAGGGAAGAGATAAAGAAGAACCAGGGCATGTTGGGGATTGTGGGGGGAGGATAGAAGCCCCCCTCCTGTCAGTGACCACTATTACACCCTATTTGCTGCAAGGCCGTATCTCTCTATCTGAATTCTAAGATCTTTGGAGGAGGGCTTTCCCTCAGTCTCAGCGCCATCACAGGGACGTTTAGTGAGGACGTGGCTGAGCCCTCTCAGTGGCTGGCCTCAGGTGACGGAGTTCCCTTTTCTGGGAGGCTTGGTTGGTACCTTCTCTCCTTTCCTTCCTTCGTCTTATAATTTATGTGGCAAAAACATTTTAATGGGATTTTTTTTTCCTATTTCATTTTCTAAACTGTTTTTATCCTTTCCTCTTGTTGTTGTGGACCTTCAAGTCATTTCTGACTTAAGACAACTCTATCACAGAGGGGGGTTTTTTGGTAAGCTTTTTTGAGGGGGGGGTCATCTTTGCCTTCCTCAGTGGCTGAGAGAGTGTGACTTTCCAAAGGTCGCCTAGTGGGTTCCACGGCTGAGCAGGGATTCAAACCCTGGCCTCCATAGTTGTACTCCAGTGCTCAGACTATTATGCCTTGTTTTACGCTTGTGTTCTTAACTGAACTATCGTTTCATTGTGTTTCAGCTTTTCTGTCAATAATTGTTTGAACTGTACTACTCTGGTTTTAAAACGCTTGTACACTCAGTTTGTAGCAACAGAAGCAAGCTGAAGAAAAAGGAGGAAAGTGAGAGGAGGAGAGAGACTGGGACACTTCAAAAGCAGGTGAAAATGTTGAAAAATAACACTCCCAGGCTCTCTTTTTGTGGGAAAGGGAGGCAGTGGGAAAAAGGAGAACTGTAAATATGTTCCAGGGATAGGAAGGAGGAAGGCCCCCCCAACTTGGCCCAAGACCAGAGAGTCTTCTGGGGGGCCTGGTGGGGGGTGACTGATGTGAACGCAAAATTTCCCCCTTTTCCCTCCCCCTAAAAAGGCATCTTTGTGGCTTCAAGCTGCTTCAACCTCCTCTCCCCTCTCCATTGCGTGGGACATTCGGGAGGCATTAAAGGGGGAAAATATCTTTGCTGGTCAGCTGGAGGGGGGGAGTATTTGGCTGTTGCCTGGCTTCGGGGATCTCGTGGGGCATGAGAAGGGGTGAGGGTTATTATGAGATGCCAGAAGGAGGGCAGCCATGAGTGGCAGGGAATGGAGTTTAAAAATGGGTGAAGAGCACAAGGTAGACGTGGAGGAGGAAATTTTCTGCCTGTGAGGAATTGTGAGAGGAGGAGAACCCCCCCATTTATTCCTGGAAAGGGGGGGATAAAGGGAAAACTCTTGAAGGATTTTTGTAGGAGAGGGAGAAGACAAGAGGCTGCTGCAGGGAAGAGAAAGAGGAGGCAAAGAAGTGTTAATTCCCCCCCCCGGGGGGGGGCGTGTGAGGCTCTGAGGCTGGCATGATATGGGGAACGGAATGGGGGTTCAGGTTAAATATAAAGCCCCCCCAAAAAAAATTTGCTTTGAAGATCCTTTTATCCCCTTCCTTCTCCTGGCAGAGCTCTCTTCGGAACGGGGTGGGGAAAGGGGGAGGCCCTTTTTTTTTGGTCTTTTCACCTCATTCCCATTTTGTCTTCCAGGAAGATGAAGTTTCCCCCACCTCTAACAATCTCTGCGGACACATATAGATCTGGGACTGGGCTGCAGTTTAAAGGAGGAGAGCCCTCAAGTTGAAAGACTTTATGAAAAACAGAACAGTAACCCCAAAGGAAACAGCCTTTGGGACTTGACTGTTGGGACCTGGGTGTTTTCTGTAGGGGTAGATTTGGGTTGGGGGTTCCTTGAGTGAAAGAAAGGAAACCCCTTCTTTTCCCCCACCCCAAAGGAATTAGGCTTCCCTAGCTGGAACCTCCCCCCCTTTTTGGGGGGTCTCTGGGGACTGGTATTTGGGGAGGGCTGTGGGGGTGTTTCTTGGGCTATGTGGAGGGTTGGGGGCACTGTTAAAGGATGTCGGAAAGCCCGAGCAGCCTTCAATGCCAAGGAACGGAATTTTAAAGGGGGAGAGGATAGAGCAAGGTGGAAGTGGAGGAGGAGAGGGGGAAAATTTGGGGTTTGGGGAAACTCCCCCCTTTATTCCTGGGAAGGTAGGGTAGAGCGGACTATTTTTTGGTGGGGAAAGGGAAGAGGCTGTTTAGGAGGAGGCACAAGAGGGAAGGGAAAGCCAGACTCCAGGCGTTGAGGGGAAGTGTGGGAGGCCTGAGGAGGGATGCATGGGGGGGCATTTTTTTCACGCTTTGAGGATCCCCTACCCTTTGAGGATGAGGTGGAGGTGTACAGGCCCCCCTTCTCCCAGGTTGGTCTGGCAGTTTTCAGTACAATAAGGCGCCCTGTCTTTACCAAAAGAACAACTCCCTGCTAGAAACAGCTGAGTAACGCGTTTGGCCTTTCCCAGAAGACACAAATATTACATCACAGCCCTTTGGCTAAATCCCACCGCAGGCTAGCCCCTATCTCGTCACGCTCTCTGTCCAGATTCTGCCAATAAGGTTCAATTCCTCCTCTGTTTTTCCGGGGTTTTAAAAGGGGAAACAAGTTCCCAACACAGCTACACTCTCTGGCTGACGGAGGGACCCCCCCTTGCTGGGCTCTGAGTGAAGGAAGGAGCACCCACAGGGGCTTGGCCTTATATGACTTTTCCTGTCCGTCAAAGCCCCTCCCACACACTACTGGGAAGGTTTCTTTTTGGAGGTGCTATTCTGGTTGCCTGGCAACCATGCTTCCGGTTCAGGGCACTTCAGATAGCCACACTCCCAGGACTTCATGGCAGGAGAACATCCTTATCAGATTTGCCAATGATACAAAACTGGGAGGGGTAGCAAATATATTGGAAAATAGGAAGAGAATTCAAAAGGGTAAACTGGAAAACTGGGTTGAAATTAATAAAATCAAATTTCATCAGGGAAAAATACAAAGTTTACATTTAGGCCAGAAAACCTAATGGGCAGGTGTAAGAGGGGGGTACTTAGCTCAGTAAATACATGTTAAAAAGGACCTTCGGAGTACTGTTGACCATAAGCTGAACATGAGCTAGCATCGTGATATTGCAAAAAACTGCTAATGCATTTAAAATTTTCCAGCTGACCCCTTTGGAAAGGATTCCCCTTCCCTCCCCAGAATCCAGACTTCCATGGAAAAGCCACCTCTCTTTCCCACTCTTTCTGCCTTTTTTCCCTAAAAGTGGCCTTACAGGATCAGCGGAGTGCAGAGGAAGATCCTTTCCATGGAGGGGGGGGGGGGAGGTTTCCTAGCGGGAAGAGGTGGCTGCTTTTGGTGGGTGGTGAGCTATGGAAGAGGAGCAAAAAAGGGGGAAGAATAAAATTATCTAAAATTAAAATTCACTGAAAGACAAAGGCTGAGAATATAGCGGGGCAGAGAGAAGGGTCTCTCTTGAAACTCTTGGAGCTCTAATACTCTATGGGAGATACGTGAGGAGGGATTATTTGTATCCGTCGTCATACAAGTTTTGGTTTTCTGCCCTTTCAGCTCCAGTTCTGCTTTGAGGAGGTGGGCATGAATTTCTGCGAAAGGGAGTGGGATCTTCGGGAGCCACAGCGCTCACGAGGAAGTCAAGGTGGAGGATAATGGGAAGATAGCCTCTCTGGGTAAGGATCCCTTTTATCTTTTGCCTGTGATTTGGACAGGATTCTTCAGATAGAAAAACCACAGGTACTCTAGGTTTTTGCGCTTCCTGGCTTATTAAAAAAAACTACAAGGGGACTGGCTGAGTGGGTAGGGGTTAAATGCCTCTTTCAAACAAGGTAGAGTTCCAGCTTTCCTCGTGGAGGCTTTTATAAAGCCATGACTAAAAAAACCATCCCTGGATCCCACCATTTTGGATAGTTATCGGCCTGTTTTAAAATTCCATTCCTGGGCAAGGTTCTGGAGCATCTGCTGGCCTCCCAGCTGAAGGTTTCTGAATTATCTAGATCCATTTCAACCTGGTTGACTGAGACTGTTTTGGTTGCCTTGGAGGATGACCTGTGCTAACAATTGGGGGAGCGTGTCCCTCTTGGTTCTGCTAAACCCTTTTTGGGCCGCTTTCTGTATCATTGGCCATAGTATCCTTCTGGGTCACCTTGTGAGGATGGGACTTGGGGGCACTGTTTTACAGAGTCGTTGTTCCTTCCTGGAGGACCAAGCCCAGAAGGTGGTGCTGGGAGCTCCTTTTAACCCCTTGTCCTTTGGCCTGTGGAGTGCCTCGGGGTTTTCTGCCCCGCACTATTTCACATCCCAAACCGCTGGGATAGATTGTCTGGAGATTTGGGATTTGGTGCCATCATACGCAGAAGACACCCAACTTTATTACTCCTTTCCACCACAAGCCGAGGAAGCTGTTTTGGCCTAAACCAATGGCTGTTATCAGGAATGGATTGGAAGAGGGCAAACAAATTGAAATTTAATCCAGAAAAAAGGAAGGTACTCTTGCTCAGTTGAAAGACAGATCAGGGAATAGGGATTCTGCCTGTGTTAGATGGGGTTACGCTTTCTCTGAAGACACAGGTCCACACCCAAATGTTCCTGAGGACACTGTGAGCCGGGAGCCCAGGTCTAGCATAGTCAGGAGTGCGTTCGCACAGTTAAGGCTTGCGCACAAGCCATGCTCATTCCTTGAGATGTCAGACCTGGCCGGGTAACACATGCCTTGGTTGCATCCCAGTTGGATTATCGTAACAGGCTCATGTGGGCTGCCTTTGCAGAGCGTTTGGAAACTTCAGCTGGCCCAAAAGGAGCTGCAGCCAGATTGTTAACTGGAGCTAGCTACAGGGATCACACACACACACACACACACACACACCCTGTTGCAACAGCTCCACTGGCTGCCAATCTGTTTCTGGGCACAATTCAAAGTGCAGATGATGACCTTTAAAGCCCTACAGGGCTCACATCCAAACCGATTTTCCACTACGAACCAGTCCTGCTTTGAGATCTGCTGGAGACCCTTCTTTCTGTCTCATCACCTTCACACATGCATCTGGTGGGAAAACGAGAGGGGTCTTCTCAGTGGCTGCTCCCAGGCTGGGGAAACCCCCCTCCCAGAGAGGACACACCTCCTTCCCTCCTTTCCTAGACAATTCAATAGCAATAGCATGTGTATTTCTATACCGCTTATCAGCTAAATGCTCCAAGCGGTTTAGAACATGTTAGTAATTACCTCCAACAAGCTGGGTACTCATTTTACTGACTTCGGAAGGGTGGAAGGCTGATAACCTGGAGCCCTGAAGAGTCAAACTCAGTGTTGTGGCCGCAGTAGCAGCATTTTTATTTATTTATTTATTTGATCCGTTTCCATATGGATCGAGGCGGCGAAACTTACAAATAGCATGTATTTCGAACATTTCATCCCCCCAAAAAGCTGGGACTCTTTTTACTGACCTGTGAAAGGAGGGAAGGGCTGAGTCAACCTTGGAGCCCGACAGGATCGAACTACAACCTTGTGGCTTGAAGTCCTGGCATTTAACCACTGTGTCACCAGGGCCCCTGTTAATTTTAATTAAAGACATTTTTATTTTGGAGACATTCAAAATATGATCATTGCCTGACTAAAGAAAAGGGGCTGGTTATTTCTAATTGTGATCTGTTAGTTGTTTTTAATGGAATTTTTACTTTGTTTTAATTATTCTGTGCCTATTTAATTTCTGTTTTAACTTTTGTACATTATGGTTTTTTAACTCTGTTTTCTTTTTTACCTGTATTGTAGGCTGCTTTGAGTCCTGCCAAGGAAAAAAGGGGAATATAAATGAAGGTGATAAAAAAACAACAACATCAACAACAAGCCTGTGGAATCAAGAGGAAAAAGCAGGATTTTATTGTAAAAAAAGAGATTTGGAAAAGAGCACAAAGAAAAATCAAACACTGAGAAGAAGAAATCCTCTGCTGTTCAAGGAGCTCTTATTTGTGAACTTCAGACTTGAATCAGGAAAAAAGAATGGAATATTCTGAACATCTACATTATATCCCAGAACCCATGGAGAGGAGAAGCTGTATAAGTGTATGGCATGTGGAAAGACCTTCAGCAACAGTGGAAATTATAATAGACACCAAAGGATTCACACAGGGGGAAGCCATTTGAATGCATGGAGTTTGGAAAGAGTTTCAGTCAGAGTGCACATCTGCATTCCCATCAAAGGACACACACAGGGGAGAAGCCATATGAATGCATGGAATGTGGAAAGAGTTTCAGTCAGTGGGTCTCTGCATTTCCATCAAAGGACACACACAGGGGAGAAGCCATTTAAATGCATGGAATGTGGAAAGAGTTTCAGCAAGGCCGCATTTCCATCAAAGGACACACACAGGGGAGAAGCCATATGAATGCATGGAATGTGGAAAAGCTTCTCCAAGTCCACATTTAGTTCACATCAAAGAAACCCCCATGGGGGAGAAAAAATAAATGTACAGAATATGAAATGTGT
The DNA here is from genome assembly GCA_948474755.1 of Ctenosaura bakeri. NCBI lineage: Eukaryota > Metazoa > Chordata > Lepidosauria > Squamata > Iguanidae > Ctenosaura > Ctenosaura bakeri. Next base: position 46,536 of record CAOLHI010005743.1, on the reverse strand, counting down.
TTCTGTTATACAGAATATTGGCAAATATGAATTAACTGTTGGGTTGAGAGGAGAGAGTTAATGGTCTTGTTTCTGTGCTGTTCCCATAGCAATTGCTACTGTAAATATTTGACTTCTGTTTCACAGGTCAACATGACCTGGTTCCCTTAGAAAATTTGCCTGTGTTATGTGTTCATGTTTTTTAAGGCTACACAGCTGTGTTCCGGGGTTTTGGGGGATTCTGCCATGTTGTGACTATTGCATGTAACGTTCACACGGAAATAGCCGTGTAAAAAGTTATTGTTCTGGAGTGTATGTTTTCCTACAAAAGAGGCTTGTCTGTGAAGCCCGGTCTCACTTTTGCTTGGACTCTTTTCTGTTGCTGTTTTTGCTCTGTGTGATGCGTGCTTTCCACAGTGACGCATGGCAGTTAGTTAACTGCTTGTCTTATTTTACTACCCGCAATAAATTAGTTAAATGCCTTTGAGGCTTGAGTGGCTGGTTTTTCTCTCCTGGCTGCGGGATGGTTTTCTTTAATGCAGCGCTCTGCAAAGTGGGGCAGGGTGGGCTTGTTTATTTGAAGCAAGACCCCGGTTTTATTTTTACATTAACTCACTCAGGGTGGTTCATTGATTGTATTATATGTAATGTTTTCATGTTAGAGATTTAAAAGCATTATTTCTATGGAGAAGGACACCCCCCCAAACTAAATATAGGGAAAATGTGGGACACTTTATTTTCTTTACCCAGGTCTCCCCTCAACCCCCCTCTTCTCCCATGTGCCTCTTTCTCTGGCTTTTTCAGGTGCCAAATTCCCCCTTGCCACCCCCCTTTTTGCCGTGTAATGCTGTGACCCACTCTGTTATTTAAGTCATTATTGAGAGCTGAGTGTGACTGGAGGGAGTTGGCTATAAAATCCTTTCCTGGGTGATCCCAAAGAGTCTCCAGTTGCCCTTCGCCTTTTCAATTCATTTAAGCAACATGCATGTTAGAGGACTGTTTTCCTAAAAATGTCGAGCACCAGCCCTGTCAGCGGGGGCTTCAGGGATGCTCCTGAGTAGAACAGAACCAGTTTGTTTTTAAACCAATTGTGGGATGAATCTCACGATTAAAATGTAGTTGGAGAGAGGTATAGGCTATTTCAGAGAAATAGGTCAAGCAGGAAAAGGGTATAGTAGCCCTATATATCGTGGACGTTTACGTCTGAGAAAGGTCCCGATGTCAATCTTGGAAGCCAGGTTGAGAGCGTCTGGGTAGAAATTAAAGGGGAGAGAACCAAAAGAAAGTGTTGTGGGTATCTACAAAAACCTTAAGCCACACTGAGGACTTGGACGATGCCTTCCTGGAACAGACAACCAAAACCCTTTAGAAAGCAGAGATATAGTAGTCATGGGAGAATATCAGCACCAACACATTTCTCAGTTGCCTTGTAGACAATTTCAAAAATCCAGAAGGTGGAGGAGAGAACAAGGGGGGAGCTATTCCAGACCAGATCCTCACCAACAATGAGTTAGTTAGTTAAAGTTTATTGATTAGTCAATTGACCATATCAAAGAATGAACGGCAAGCATGATAAAATGTAAAAAAGCACAATATATAGGATACAATGCATAAAATGTCATTGGATAAGATAAATTGGACAAAGTAAAATACATATATCAGTTAGCAGTTTAGTTACAACATTTGTATTTGTACCTTGAAGGAAGTGGGCTAAGCATTTACTATGGTCCCAGGGTGTAATTCTGCTGGGATTGTCTGTAGGAACTGGGCCCTTTCTGTGTCATGTAGTTTGCAGCTGAATAGGACATGCTCAATATCTTCTTTTCAGATGCCCCACAGACACATGTTCTCTCGATATCTGGCACTGGATGGAACGTCCATATCTGACCATGGAATGACCTGCTTGAATTTGCTCGGTTAAAGCTGTTCTACAATATTGGGTCAGGTCCATTGTCAGTATTTTTCTATTTGAAAGGACTTTCTATTTTGGGCCAACCATTTGATTGACCTAAATTTAAGTGTCTCAGTATCAGTTTGGGCTTTTACATCCATAACTCTTTGTTTAAATTTTATGGGCCCGATGTCTCACCGATAAAAATATTGTATTCAAAAACCAAGATGTGCGAAATTTGATAAAGTCTAAATCATGTAGTCTGTTGAAAACTGCCCATTTGTTCTTCCAGCCACATTTTTGGAAATCTGTCAAAAAATGAAAGGATCTTCCACCAGTAATTGAAGGTTTAATTATAGTCAGTCCGTAAATTGAATGGGTGCCTCTTTCAGCCTTTCCCGCTGCTACAGAAGTATTCCTGACGGTCCCCAAAACAGTCCTCAAGAAAGGTGCTTGATTTTGTTCAAGTGGGAGGGCCTTTGAGAGCCCCCACAATTCAGCACCATAGGTTAGAACTGGTGTAATTTTTGCCTTAATACCTTCAGAATGGGGAGCAAGGAAGTTGGGTGATTATAACTAGCAATTTAATTAAAATTTTTGGGAAACCCGCTGTAGCCTTTGTGGAACTTTGCTTGAAATGATTAGTCCAAGGCCCTGTATCTGTAAAAACAACCCCTAAATATGAAAAGCAGTCGGTTTGATTTATGGGTTCCCCCTCCAAGTGCCCATTAGTTTTAACCCCTTTTTTCCCAATACCACCACTTTGGATTTGGACTTGTTGATGTTGAAAGAAATTTGGGGGCACAATAGGCCCTGAATTTCCTCAAAAGTTTTTAGCCTACTTGGGAATGAGCCATTGAACCATATCATCTCCATATAGAAGGATATTAATATGCCTGTTTAGAATCTTTGGCATGTGTGATCTATAGAATAAAGAAATTCAGGAATGTCATTAACAGCATCGGGGCCAGAAAACCCCTGTCTAACCTTTAGCGGTGGGGATATTCCGAGTAAGGGAGCCATTGCATCCAGTACGGACCTTCAAGGATGTATTTGTATAAAGGGCCTCACCAGGTATAATCCAGGTTCCATGTTTAACTTAGCCAGCTTCCTCCTTAAGACGTCTTATTTAGGGGGTCAAATGCCACACTCAGGTCTATAAAGGCTGTAAATAATTTGCCATGGTTGTGTATTTCGAATAAGGTGTTGTAATAAAACAATTATCTATTGTAGAGAATCCAGATCTAAACCCGGCCTGTTCTTCCATAATATGTTCTTCTCAGTGCCCCTCCCCAATTTTACTTAGGAGATGTTTTGCATTCATCTTAGCTGTTATGTCCATAAGGCTGATGGGTCATAGTTTCTGGGGTCTTCCTTATCTCCCTTTTTTTATGTGGGAATTGTGATGGAAAATTCCCATCCCGTTGGAATATGGCCAGTATTGTTATGTACGTAGACATTTCTGCCAACAATGGTGCTACCGGTCAGTATGTGCCCCGAAAAATTCTGGAGGCAGGAAATCTTCGCCAGGAGCTTTATTAGGTTTTGATGACTGGATGATATGTTTAATTTCTGTCACTGACCCTGGTGGCCAAGGGGAGGAATCACTTGGGGATTTTCAAAGGGTTTCCTTTCCTGTGGGATCCTGGTTGGGGTTAGCAAACAAAAGAGTATCAAAGTCCTCCCAAACTGTCAGGAACAGATTCACTCTTACACGGATCAACAAACTTAATAGAAGATTTATTGTAACATAGTAAGGGATGCTGTCTTCAGACGTTAAAGCTCGAGAATGAACGTTTTCCCCCACCTTACACTTTAACAGACAGTTTCTCCTAAGATAGTTGTAAAAGAACGAACGTCATCATGCCAAATGGTTCCTTTGAAATTCCAGCCAGAAGGAATGGTTGGCGCCTGGGAATAGCTAACAGCCTACTATCACTATTTCCTCAGTCTACTGCTATCCTAAAACAATAAAACATGGAGGACTCCCGACATCCTGCCCCACTTTTTTAAAAAAATATATACATAAAGATACACAAAATATAGAAAATATCACGGAACAGTAGAAAGACAAGAAAACTAAATAGTAATATGAATGCAGTAGCAAGTCAGTCGGGGCGTTGAGGAACATCAGCCGGCGAAGAAGTCAGCGAAGGTGCCCTCTTCAGCAAACTGGAATGAAAAACAGGATGAATAGCCTTGAGGGAAGAAGGGAGATCTAGTTAAAAGAGACATCATTAATAGCCCTTTTCACAGGAAAAGGTCCGAGAAAACGAGGGGAAAGTTTTTTAGACGGAGAAGGAGAGGAAATGTTCTTAGAAGAAAGGAAAACCAAATCCCCGGGCTGGTAAAGGGGATTAGGCTGCCGTTTACGGTCAGCGAAACGTTTGTGGGAAGCTTTAGCGGATGCTATAGCATCTGAGACGGATTGCCAAATGCCAGAAAATTTAGAGACCCAAGCAGAAACAGAAGGAGGAGCGGAGGAAGAGAGGGAGAGGGGGAAAAAGGAGAAGGAAGGAAGCCGTAAACTATTTCAAAGGGGGGTTTCCCAGTAGAGGTATGAACCGCAGAATTGATGGCAAACTCAGCGAACGGAAGGAGCGGAGCCCAATCATTCTGGTTCTCAGAAACAAAACACCTAAGAAATCGTTGAAGAGATTTGTTAACACGCTCAGATTGGCCATCTGTTTGAGGGTGATAAGCACTGCTGAGTTTCTGAGTGACTCCCAGGGTTTTCAGTAGACAAGTCCAAAACTTGGAAGTGAAAATTGGATCCCTGTCCGAAATGATCACCGAAGGTAGTCCGTGGTCTTCCATACATGATTAACGAACAGGTCAGCCAGCTGGTCAACACGGGGTAGTTTCTTTAGAGGCACAAAATGACATTGCTTGGAAAAGTGATCAGTAACAACCCAAATAACATGAAAGCCGTGTGAAGAGGGAAGAGACACGATAAAATCCCATGCGATGACCGACCAGGGGCTAGCAGGCTCAGGCAGAGGTTGCAGGAGCCCTTGAGGTTTAGATGTGGGCGACTTAGAAACGTTGCAAGTGGCACACTGCTTAATGTAAGTTTGCACGGAGGGGTTTATCCAGGCCACCAAAAAAGGCGGCGAATCGCATGCAATGTCTTCAAAAACCCAAAATGTCCAGCGGGTTTGGAATCATGATAACGATGAAGTACCTGCTCGCGGGCAGGGGAAACGTAGACCTTGGTGCCATAAAAGGGGAGATTGTCAACCCATTCTATTTTATCCTTGTTTGCCGGTAGCCAGGAGTCTGCATGCGCTGCATGAATGATAGCATCGCGGAGAGCGGAGTCACAAAGAGAGGAGGCAGAAAGCCTTGTCTTTGCTAATGCACGAGTAGTCACTTGAGAAGCCAGAGAGGAGGCAGGAAACAAGGTATTGGAGTGGGAGGACGTAGCAGGGGATTCCGCAAACAGGGAAGTCGAGAGAGAGAGGGTCCGCCAGTTGGTTAGTTCGGCCAGGTTTGAAAACAATTTTAAATCGGAATCTCTGGAAAAATTCAGCCCATCTCGCCTGCTTAGGGGAGAGTTTCTTGTAGCAGACTGTAAGGCTTGCAAATTCCTATGATCAGTCCAAACTTCAAGGGGAGTCGAGCCCCTTCAAGCAAATGACGCCAAGAGGACAGCGCAAAATGGATAGCCTTGGCTTCTTTCTCCCAAATAGGCCAATTAGCTTGTTGAGGGAAAATTTCTTTGAAATGAAAGCACAAGGCCTGAGTGCTCCTGTGGTGTCATGTTGTAAAAGAACGGCTGCCATGGCAAAGTCCGAAGCATCCGTTTGCACAATGAATTGCTTCGTACTGTCGGGAAAAAGGAGTAAGGGCTCAGACGTAAATTTAGATTTCAAATGGTCAAACGCCGATTGACACTCAGGCGACCAACAAAGTCTATGCGCCTTGCCCGCAGTGGATCCTTTAGGTTTCCGTAGAAGGTTGGTGAGTGGAAGCGTTATGGCAGCAAAATCCTCAATAAAGTTCCGGTAGAAGTTCGCAAAACCAAGAAATTGCTGCAGTTGCTTCACAGTTTTAGGGACGGGCCATTGCAAAATGGAGTTAATCTTCGAAGGGTCCATTTTAAGTGAACAATCTTGAATCCTATATCCCAAGTAATCAAAAGTTTGGGTGTCAAATTGGCATTTAGATAGATTAACCACGAGGTTGTTATCTATAAGCCTTCGTAACACTTCACGAACCAATGACACATGAGATTCCATGGAATCTGCGTAAATTAAAATGTCATCCAGATAAATCAGAACCCCCTGATACAACAAGTCATGGAAAATGGTGTTCAAAAACATTTGGGAAGCACAGATGGCCCCGATTGTAAGCCAAGGGAAGAACCGTCCATTTAAAGTTACCTAGAGGAGTTGCAAAGGTGGTGAGCCACTCAGAGTCCGGGTCCATTCTAATCCTATGAAAAGCCTCTTTAGATCAAGTTTGGTGAAATATTTTCCTTGAACAAGATGGTCCAAAACAGTCCGTATCAGAGGTATGGGATAACAATTGGAGGAAATAACCTGGTTAATAGCAGAGTAGTTAACTATCAGTCTCGGATCCGCGCTGGGATCTTTTCTCTTTCGGAAGAAGACAGGACTCGCCGTGGGGGCTGTAGAGGGTCTATAAAGCCGCGAGCCAAGTTTTTATTTAAGGAACTTCTTGAGAGCAAGGAGTTCTTTTTGGCTCATGGGATAAATTTTCGGTTTAGGCAGGGTGGCCCCGTCAACTAATTCCAGTTTTACAGTCAAAGTCCGTGTGGGGAGGCAATTTGTTGAGCCTCCCTTTCGTGGAAAGCCTTTTGGAAGTCTCGGTAGTGTGAGGAATTTGTTGCAATTCTTCATGGGGAATAGAAAAGTTTTCATCTGAAGAGGACATAGTGCCAGCAGTCCAGTTTATCTGGGGGTTATATTCACGAAGCCAATCGATTCCCAAGACCAATTTGAACTGCATCGCCTTGGGAACTAGAAATCGCATGCTGTAATTGTTTTTGTCCATTTGAAATGAGATGGGCTTAGTGATTTTACTAATTACTCCCCCAGTCATTGAGGTCCCATCCATTTGCGTTAAATTGATGGGGCATTCCAAGGGCTCATAAAGAGTTTTCAATTGTTTGGCCAATTTGGGGTGTAACAAACTTCTGGAGCAGCCAGAGTCAATTAATGCCCTATGTACATGCAAAGTCCCATCGCTGCCACTAATCGCAACCGTGGCGTAGAAATGGGGAATTTTAGGAGTACTTACAGATGTTCCCGCCGCTTGCCAGTCATCGCAGTCAGGTTTAGAATCTCCATCTATGTCAGATGAGGACGAAGAGGTGGTTTCATCATCGGGATCGGAGTCTCCTGTCGCCGCTGCAGGGTCCTTAGTGCGCTGAAGTGGTTGTTTGGCGGCCGCTGTCTGATGTGTGAATTCTATATCCTTTGGGTCTGCTCGTGCTCCCTTAGTCCCAGTCGGAGCTTGGTTTCCGCGGCAGGTGTTGGCGAGTGGTCCGGTTTTCCACAGTTAAAGCACATGCCCAAACGGAGACGTTTGTTCCGTTCCTCAGCATTGAGGACGGTGGGACCGCTCTCTAAGGTTGTCGTTTTGGCACGTCTTGTCTTTGTCGGTTCAGCTGAACAGTCTGGGTTATGCCTTCCATTTCAGCAGCTAGTCTGACCCAACCTAGCAGGGTCTGTGGATTGGCCTGCATTAAGCACCCGTGTAGAATATCAGGATTTAGTCCATCTTTGTATAACTCAATTAGAATTTCATCACTCCACGGGGACTTTGGTGGCCAGGTTTCTAAATTCACGGGAATACGTCCCCACATCGTTCCTGCCTTGTTTCATTCGTTTCAGTTGATATTTGGTGTTTTCCAATAAATGGGGGTCTTCAAAGCGTTCCCGCAGATGGTTCATGAAGAGCTGCAGATTTTCAGTTTCGGGGGCGCGGGAAGTCATATAGGTTCGCTACCCAGTCTGCTGCCAGTCCTTTCATCCTCTGGCTTAGGTATCGAATTCGTGTCATTATCCAAAGATGGCCGTGATCAATCATGAAATTGTTTGCCATAGTCAAAAAAAAGGAGAGTTTCTCCCCCTTCCCGTTGAAGGTCGCTTTCAGGTCTCCCACATTTCTGAGAACAGTGGCGCTGGCGTGTGCCCTGTTGGTTGCTGGGGCGGACCAGGCGCCTGCCGCCGAGACAGCCGCTCGTGGTTCTCCTCCTGGTGATCTCCCTGTCTGCGAGGGACGGATGCGCATCTCGCGTAGCATGGTCTTGAGTTCGAGTATCTCCTCATCTTTTCTTTCCAGTTCGGTTTCCATTTGCTTTATCTCCTCCAAAAGGGATAGGTCTTTTGCTGATGTATCCCATCTAGCAGCCCTTCTGCGTTGTCTCAACGACGTATGTGGCTTTTCTCCCCAGACCCAGGTTTGGCCGCTTGTGGGGGTTTCCATAGCCTCGGTCAGGCGCAATTTTGTCTTGGTATCCAGGGGCACTTCAGTTTCTGTAGCTCCATCAGATTCTGCAGATCCTTGCTCTTCTCTCAGTAATCGACTGGTCCATCAATTGGTGCATTTTTTGAAAGGATTCTCGAGCTTTCTGTCAGGAACAGATTCACTCTTACACGGATCAACAAACTTAATAGAAGATTTATTGTAACATAGTAAGGGATGCTGTCTTCAGACGTTAAAGCTCGAGAATCAGCGTTTTCCCCCACCTTACACTTTAACAGACAGTTTCTCCTAAGATAGTTGTAAAAGAACGAACGTCATCATGCCAAATGGTTCCTTTGAAATTCCAGCCAGAAGGAATGGTTGGCGCCTGGGAATAGCTAACAGCCTACTATCACTATTTCCTCAGTCTACTGCTATCCTAAAACAATAAAACATGGAGGACTCCCAGCACAAACTGAGGCTGGAATGTCAAATGGTAGCTTCCGCTCCTTCAGCACGCCAGATCCAATATTCCAAAAAGGAGCTTAGTTGGACCCTTTTGTCATTTTTCCAGCTCAGACCAGACTGTGGATGTATCCTGAGCCTTCTTAGAGGCTATTAGCTTTTTATAATTGGGTCTCAGCTTTAGCCTCTTTGTGTGATTGTCTGGTGTAGGTTTCTTTTGAACTGGATGCATGGCTGCTTTTAGTGTCTTTTTTGAGCGAGAATAATCCAGGTCAAACCAGTTAGATTGTCCGGATGGGAAATTTCTGAGTGGAAGTCTGTTTATTAGGTATTCCTTTAACATAGAACACAGATTGGCAGACCCAGTAACCATTTCCTTTGGGTCTTGGTAAATTTTTACCATTTTCACACAGGACTGGCTCTCTCAGAGTTCAGAAAAACTAGAAATTGCCTCAATATCCACCTGGGCCCACTTAAGCCCCCTGTTCTGTCTCACTTCAAGGTTAGCGAGTAGCCTCCCGTCTTATGGTATGAGTGGTCTCAGGTCAGAGCGGCCATAAAAATGGGACACTGTACTGGTTGATGGTCGCTCTCCTCCCTACGTAAACTTGAATTTCTGAGAATAAGTTGGCGCTATTTGTAGGAACACATATATAATCCAGAACACTGCTTGCATTCCCGGCATGGAAGGTAAAAGACATATGAAGCCACTATCTTTGCCTCCTAAAATATGAAGATTGCATGTGTATAACAGGGAGATGAATGTGGAGCCAGCCCCCGTTCCTTTTGGTATCTCTGGAATGCCAAAATATGTCATTTAATTGGTGGTCCTCAGGTATAATACCCTGGAGGACATAATCAGGCAGGGAGGCTCCCCCCCGGCATTAAAGTCTCCCAATAGGACCACAGTTGCTTTAGGATGTTTTATCCTTATCTCTAGAATAATCTTTTCCAGTTGCACCCAGATATCGGGTGAGAAACAAGGGGAGGAATATGAGGGTAAGCAGGTGTTTAATCCCACAACTTCAAAGGATTTGTATTTGAATTGGATGGCTGGGAGATAAGGAATATCCTCTCTAACGATGCTGAGCTCTAACAGGTCCAAGTCCCTTGGAGAGCTCCTTGAAAGCTAAGGCCGCAAATAGAAGAGTTCTAGGTGTGGACGCTTTTCAATGCCTTACTCTCTGCAATGGTAGAAATTTGGAGATTGGTGAAAAAATTCATTGAGGACAGAATTCTCTTTTTGGAGGGCAACGTCTTTATTTTGCCCTCCCTATAGCTACACCCCCGAATGACCTCAAAGGCAGCAGAGAGGGTCCAAAGTGCAAAGTATGCAACCTAATCTACTCCAGGTCTCACTCCATTAAGTCACACAGAAACACCAGCCCTGCAAAACAGGAGCTCCATCCCTCTATCTGGGGAACAGCACAACGGAAGCAGAAGGCACAAGAGAGGGTCCAGCATCCGAGATTGGAACAACAAACAACAACAGTCGGGGGTTTAGGAAGCAATCGCCTGCAGTCCCCATCTTTTACAACTGCCAGGCAAAGTTGCTTCGCACGGGATATCAGATCGGGGTGGAAAACGTGGCCCCCAGCATCCCTTTCTTCTGGCTGAAAAGGGTAGATTGCCTGTCTTGGGGGGCTCCAGGAATGGGGATTAAGTTTTTAAACAGACCAGAGAGCCCTCGTGTACCTTTAACCATCAAAAAAAGGCCGCTTCTTCAATATTAGAATGGGACAACCAGCTCCGGATTTTTTTGGACTTGGTTTTTTTGGCCATCCATGTAGCTCCAGGAGGAAGAAATGGTCAACCCCTGGATTAGATCCAGGCCTCTCCACCAGCCGGAGTCTTCGAGGCTCAGAAGATCTCATTCGGAGCAGCATACCTGCTGCGTGGCAGAGGGCTTCTGGTTAATTGCCGCCAGGTAACGAAGGATAGGCTTGGCGGCTTCCTTTTTCCCAGAACCGCCCGCCACTGGAAGAAATGGGACACATTGCCTTTCCAGAGGATGATGCTGCCTTCGCCGAAACAACTCTGAGAGACTGAGAGTACTTTGACAACAGAGTTATTTTCTTTAATTACACATTTGTCTCAATTTGATCTAAATATTCCGTTACAATATTTTAATATTCCATCATGCTGTGTCCTTAATCTTTCATATAGAATGCTCAGATAGGACAGATAAATTCAAAGCTGTATTTTGACCTATATCCATAGCCCTGGACCTGCAAATCTATCAACTAGTCATTTTTCTTCATTTCTTAGCGAAGGGTTTAATTAGGGATGGGACAAATCCAGAATTTTCCAAATCCAAATCCATATCTGAATATCAAATTGTTTTTTAAAAAAGGGTTTAAAAAGTAATTGTTAAAAAAACCTTTAAAAACATTTTTAAAACAGAACTTTAACAAAACCCTATTTTTGGTTGGTGGATTTGAAAGATTCAGTTCACCTGTTTTTGCACAGGGATTTGGATTTGCGAATCTGGAATCCTTGCCAAGGACCCGAGGATTTGCAGACTCGGTTGGCCCATGCCCAGGTTTAATCATTTACCCCCATGGTAGCTAAACTCCCCCATTTAGCCTCCACATATGTATACAGATGTAGCCTCCATGCTTTTCTTTTTTTACTGTCAGAAAATTTTTCTGCAAGAATTCCAGGCCATTGTTTGCTTCCATGGTCGCCCTGGAGATGAGAAGACGGTTGGGCCATTGCTTTTGTTAGTGGTTGTGGCTGGATGCCCTCTGGGTTGCTCCTACCACTTTCGCCGGCCTGTGACTGGGTTTTTTTTTTGCAGTGATGGCTGCGCTTTTAGGCGGTTCAGGGTAAGGGGCCACAGAGAGAGTTGGGGGAGGACGAGATGGCCACTGTGTGGGGGGGGGTCCATCTTCTTGTTGGTTGGGGCCCCCCTTTCCCCCTTTTCGGGCCCCCTTTTGGGGACTAGGAGGCCAGTCAGCCCTCCTGTTCCTTGAAGGTTCCCCATTTTATCTCCTTTGCAGAAGCTCCAAGAGGTGCTCCCGCTTCTGTGGACGAACCGCGACCAAGCGGAGGCTTCCGAGGTGCCTCCAACGTAAGCCCCCCCCAGCCCCCTTTCCCTTCCAGGGCAGGGCCTCCCCCTCCCCCCCCCACACAGGGCACCTTCATGTCCCTGCACCCAGGGAAGACAGCCAGCCGAAATAGAGAGGGGGGTTTGCAGGAATGAAAGGGAGGTCTGCCTTTGCACTTTGGCCTCCAAGTCATCACGGGAAGTTTTCAGCCCTGCATCTCATCCGGTGAGGTGGATTCTTTGAGACATTCTGTGGCCAGGAGGCAAAGAACCCCCCCACTCCTTTGCAAAGCAGCTTTGGGGAGGAAAGAGACAGGAAGAAAGAGATCCCAAAAGGGGACAGACCCCTGGATCCTCCAGTCCCTGATCCTTCACTGCACTCCTCTCCAGCTGCCTCTTTCTTCCAACCCTTGCAGATGCCAGAAGCTTGTAGAAAACATACCTGTCAAAGTCTGCAGGGACAGGAGCTGGATGGGGTTGAAATTCCTATGGGAGTTCTGGTCACCCATGGAAAAAAGATGGAAGCTTCTTTCCCACTCCTCCATCCTTTTTCCACTCCCTGCTCACAGTAAAGCTGAGTCAACCCAGGGCCAGGCATCTCAGCGCAGGAGCCTTTTCCCCATTGCTTTTCACTGCTTTCAGGCAGGGCTGGGGGTCCTCCAGCCATTGGGTTCTGTTGGCTGTCACTTCCAGCAGCCCCTGGCAGGCTAGCCAGTGGTCAGGAATGCTGGAAATGCACTCTGATGATATGGGTGGCCCTCAGGATTCCCAAACCTGCGTTCAAAGGCAAACTGAGCTGCTCCGGAGCAAGGGAGGCAGGCGAAGATGAAGCCCTTTAGTGGAAGAGTGTCCAAGGTTCCGTTCATTTTTTTTTTCTTTGCCAGGGCTCCGGGGGAGCGGAAGACATTCCTCAGGTCCCAAGCTGAGTGGGGAGGAGGAGATCAGACCCCCATGGGAAGGGGGGGAGATCCAGACCAGTGACTGGGAGAGGTACTTTTTTCCCAGGTTCAAGAGTGCTGGGGGAGGCATGCGATCCTGGCAGTTTAGGGCATAGAAGAACAACCTATGACAGCAGAGAGACGCATCCCCTGAATTTTCCCTTTTAGGCAGGGAGGTTTCAGGGAGCTGCCCAAAATAGTTTGGCTCCCTTTCCAGCCCCAAAGAGGGCAGGCCCATTCAAGCTTTCCAGAGAGCAATGCCTCATCCGCCCTGACCACTGTGGGAAGGAGCAAAGTCTGGTCAGTGAGTAAGGACACCAAGCCAACTGAGAGATGTCAAACTTCTGGAAATTTTGAAATTTGTTTTGTTTTTTTAAAACTTAGTTTTTTCCCCAAATTTTTCTGCCTTGTTTCTAAGCTGTCCTATCTTTGAGGAGCACTTCCATCTTCAAAATCACCTCTCTCCCAATGGGCCAACAGAGATTTTCCCGGGGGTCAAGGAGAGATCTTTGGGGCTTTATCTTTTTCCAAGGGGGCTGAACTTCCTTGCAGGATCGAGCTCCTCCTGGTTGGTTAATGGGGAGATTTGGAGTGGAGGAGAGTGGCGAGGGCTTTTTGGGTGAGTTCCTTTTTGACCTTTGGACTGTATATTGGCCATTTTCTCACGGGGTAATTGAATCTTCCCAGGTCGACCTCGATCGATTGCCTTTTTCACCTTAGAGAGCACCTGATCGCATTAAATTTTTTGGATTCTCACCCCAATCCACGCGGGGGAGACACCATTCAGCATTTCCGGGGACTTTTTAAAAACCAGAAGAAATGTGGTTTTTTCCTCCAATCTGCGCTCGTCGTTTCGTGAAAAAGCGACGGTGTGTCCTGATTCGTGCGGGCGATCAAGAGAGGGAGGGATTAAGCCGTGGCCAGCAGAATCCACAAGACCGCTCCCAACACGAACGGACGGCGCCATTTTCCAATTCCGCGAAAGCGGCTGCCAGGAGCAAGCAAAAGGACGAGGAAACGTGGAAAAAGAAGGTAAGTTTTTTCTTAAACTATTATCAATGATCCGTGCCGTGACGTGTTTTGCCGGTTTCTGGGGGCTGTTTCTCCCAAAGGGGCCTAGGATGGGGGGTGGGCTGCTTCGCCCAGGAGACAACACTCCCAGAGTTCTTATCCTCCTGGGAAACCCCCAGTTTAAAACCCGGGGGGGAGCCCTATGAGGTTTTACAGACGGGGGTGCCCTCCAAGAGCTGAGGAGGGGCTGTTGATTTCACAGCTCTAGGGGCATGTGAACGTGGTGGCGTGGTGGCTGGTGAGTGGAAAACCTGTCGGCTGCCTGCCTTTAGCGAGCCTTATGTCTGGGGTACTTTTTTAAACAAACAAGGACCTCCAAAAAGCCTCTGGCAATAAAACTACAGCCTAGAGGAAAAAACAGCCATTCAAACTGCAATAAATTAAAATACAAAGGTTTATTGCAGATAACAAGTTAAGGCATTTAGCAAAACATGATAAAGTCAAACAGTAAAAACAGCAGAGCAATATACAAACCAACACAGCAAGGAGACAAAAGGAAAGAGAGAGAGAGAGAGCAGTTTTTCCAAACTGCTTATATACACTCCACGCAGCTGTACATTATTACTCTCAAGTGCCTGAGTCAAACACATAAAATTAACATACAGCTGCGTAGCCTATCTCACTCTACATCTTGATCTTAAAGGGCAAGATCAGAAGAAGCAGCGCAGCATCAAGTAATACTAACCAATTACATATCTTGACAAAACCTCCCCGAGGATGTGATGGCTCTAGCGTCTGATGAGTGAAAAAATGGAGGCTTTTGAAAGGGCATTCGTAGCACTTTGGAGGGAAAGGAAAATGGGAAAAGCAGGGGAGGGAGGCAGGGAGGGAGGAGGGAGGGAACGTTCTAACTAGCCCACGCACGCACGCAACAGGCGGCCAATGTGATCTCGAGAGGAGCTGGGGCCATTTCTGCACTAGCCAGTTATAGCGCGATGATTACACTTTCAAAATATCCTGGAAAGCTGGGTTTTGCAGTTTTGGGAGGGACCGACAGGAGTCCCACTCCAACCTCCTGAAGAGGGCAGGATTCCTCTCCCAGATTGCTCACCCAAAACTACAGATCCCAGGATGCAACAGAAATGAACCAAGGCTGTTGGCGCACCAGCTTGTTATAGCGTGTTGATTCCACTTTCAGCAACCTCCGCGATACTAGGAATTCCAACAAGTTTTCCAGATGATGTTGGAAGCGGAATCATAGAGCTATAACAGGATGCTGTGGAAATTAGCAATGGCCGCGACACCGGCCTGAGGGACTTATCCAAACTTTAAATGGCTATTTTTTTCCTGGTAATTGGGGCCTACCTTTAGATGTATTAATTTCGTTAAATTGCTCTGTGGATTACTTGGCGCCAGCAGAGAAATTTGACGCTTGGAAATCATGCATTTGATACGTGTGTCTCAAGCTTGTTGATAACTAGTAACGCCCCTCCTTGTCTCCACAGGTTCGGAAATCCACGGGGAGTGCGCAGTCCCACTGCCAATCGTTCCACGCAGTGTTGATCCACAGTGAAAACTCCACACTGACACTTCTATCCTTTTCACCACTTCGCCAAACACGCAAAACAGTTTGTCTTGCTGGCAAATTCCCCCGGGTCCATGATTGCGACAGTACCATGTCACAACCGCAAGGCTGACATGACTGCTTTGCAGGAGAGGGACACATGGAAGGGACCACACACTTATTAAAATAAATAAATATTTAATAAACTGTTCTTGTTTAGAAAAATAGATATTCAAAAAACTGTGGAACAAACAACAACAACAACAAAACTTCATGTGCTGTACAGGGGGGTTGTGTGTTAGGGAAAGGGGAGGGGTTTTTAACAAGGATGGATAACTGTTGGACCACTATTCCTGCACACAGGGGTGGTCTTCCTCTGCCACCTCCACATCTGTCCCTGACTGCTCCACAGTTTGAATGTTTTCTTGGTCTGCAATAAAAACAACGGGAAAATTTGTTTTGGCATGTGAACAGCCACAGTAACCTTTTAGAAGGAGTAAACTTTAATCTGTCATTTCACTATGATTGGGGCGTTGGGGGGAAGGGAGTGCAGCAGTAACCCCCACATTGAAGCCAAAAGCCAGTAAAAATCAAGGTGTTTGTACCTTCCACCCCTGCCATGCCTTGCGTGTCCACCGATGGATGGTGGCCAGGCCCATGGTGTCTTCTGCCTACGGAAATGCAACATTAAATTAGCGTTGGTTCTCATCAGGCTGAGTGCATCCCCTTTTGCAAGGGATACACGCCACCCATTCTCCTGGGGTTTCCCATAACCATATAGGTGCTGTCTGTTTTAATTACTCACGTCTGCCCCGGGATGTCCAGCTGGGCCTCCCTGCCGCCCTCACAAGCTCCGCATCACCTGGTAAAACGGGGGCCTTGTGTGCAGGAGTGGGTGGCCGTTGTAGTTCCGCAAGGCAACATAGAACTGCCTCTTAATCTCACGGAACCGGCGCCTGACCTCCTCCGCAGTCCTGTCGTGCCCATGGCGTGTCAGGCAATGCACCACGGTGTGGAAGTGCTCATCATCGCCCGGTGTGTTCGGGCGCATCAGTTCCCTCACACCGCCACACCACCTGATCATCGCCAGCATCTCTTTTGTCTCGAACTCCATCCACTCCCGAGCCCCCGCCTCCATCGGTCCTGCTGCTAGATCTTTTTCCCGCACTGCCCTCGTCCACCTCCACTAGCAAACCATGCGGCTGCAGTGCCACAGTTTGTCCAGAAGGGGTTTTTTTGGCGCCACCATTTCCCGCGCGCCAGGAGAACGCATGCGCGAAATGCGACAAGAGGAAGGAAAACAAAGGGAGGAGCCATTTTTCACTTGAGCGGACGTGTAGGAGGGGGAAGGAGCTTTTCAAAGGGGAAACCCCGAAAGGAAAACAAGGTAACATGCAAAGCGGGGAGCCCACGCAGGGGAGTGACTGCAGCGTGAAGGATGAAGGGTTTGCTTTGAGGCAACAGCCCTTAAGGGGCAGAGGGTTGGCCTGGCGTCACACGGAGATCAAAAATCTCGTGGACATTTGGGGGGAACGGAGATTCCAGAGGGACCTCCAGGCGACCTATAGAAACATTGAGATTTTCGAGGAAATTGCCAGAGAAATGAATAAGAGAGGGCATAGGCGGACTGCGGAGGAGTGCAGGACGAAGACCAAAAGACTGCGTGCAGCCTACTGTGAGGCTGTGGCGGCGAATAAGAGGATGGGAGCAGCCAGAGTTGAATGTCCGTACTTTGAAGAACTCTCCAGGTTTTTTGGGGGGGGACGCGGTGCCGACTCACCAAGAGTCATAGAGAGCTTGCAGGTCGCCATGGATGGCGAGCAATCAGCGATTGATAACGTGGCAGCAGCAGGTATGTTGGGCAGGGAATCGTGAATTTTTTCCCATCCGCCTTATGAGTATTTTGCGCTCATACATATTTTTTGCCTTTTGTAGGGCTGGACCAACTGATGAGCCAGGAACTATTTGATCAGACCTCCCAGGGCTCTTTGATGGCGACACATCAGGTGAGGCTGCTTGGCTTTCTCCTGCATGAAATTTGGATTAACAGCCCAATACCCCTTTTTTTAAAAAAAAGACAACTTAGGAAAACAGCCATACCTAAATTCCAGGTGGGTGAGGGTCAGAGATCAGGCATCAGATGCCAGCGGGGCACATTACATGCATGGACCTAACGGTCCACCACGCGTGTTGCACCTTTATAATGCTTTCCTTTCGCAGCAAAAGTGGCGGCATTTCAACTTCCCTTGCACCTTTTCACTCTCTTGGGTCCCTCAAGGCCATCGACGTTACTGTGTTCCCTTCTTTCATAGCAGGAGTGTGGAAATTTCCCCCAGATAAATTCTATGGCACTTCCTTGAAAATGTATTGTCCCTGGGCAAGCATTTTGAGCCTCCTGGTGCCAGGGCTAACTACTTCGTTTTACCTCCAAGCAGGGATCAAGGAGAGCTGCCCCACACCAATGCAGGTGGAAACCCCTGCACCGGGGAGTACAGCACCACAGCTGCTGGTGAGTCAAGATGTCCTGCACCCAAGATATTGCTGCTGGATCTTTCTATTGCATTGCGATAACCGTGGTATGATTTGTCACCACAGGTTTGGACATTCAGAGCATGGCTTAACATTGTACTTTTCGAGCCTTCATGGAAGGGACAACTGCAGCACGCTGTGCCCTTCACAGTTAAAGTCTCTGTGCAACCGTTAGTGCAATGCCCGGAAAATAGCATTTCCAATACAGCCTGTTGTTGGACAGCCATTTTACGTTACTTGGCAACCTTCCTGTTGGAGGCTGAAATCTGACATGATGCAAGGTACAGCAGTGTGATAACTGCTTGGTCTTTTTAATGTCTTTCTACAGTTTTGTGAGTACCTTGACTTTACAAATGGCTGTCTACTCACCCCTTGCCCATACATGGCGTCTCTGAACTCTGAACAATGCACATGGCCATGCCATGTTTTTTTACTTTTCCTTTTTATTCCAAACAGATGACTGCCGCAGTACTACCCCGGACAGAGAAAGCGAGATGCCCATTGCAAGAATGTCCCCCCTGTCACGCCTAAGGATGAGCAGGAACAGAACCGCGGCGGGAGCCCGAGACAAGGTGCTATCATACGCAAGGGAAACCTTACACTTCATGCGCGAACAGGAGGAAATGAACAGGCAACAGCTCGCCATGGATCGTGAACAGGTGTCTCAAGATAACGCGAGGGCAGAGGATGCGCGCCAGGAGATAATCTCCCTTCTAAGGGTTTGCGCCAATGCAATGGCAAATATTTCAACGGTGATTTCGGGCATGGCCGAGAAGCCAATCACCGGCCGGCTCCTCCCTGTCCCAAGTGCAAACTTTTGGGGCCGACAGCAAAAACGTCCCAGGGAGTAGCGGTGGTTCCCAATCGGGAGCAGGAGGGAGGGAAGGGCAAGGCAGCAAGGGCCAGAAAACCACGTCAAATTTATAGCCCTTGAGCATTTCGTGGGCCCTGGTGCAGGAAAGATATTTGAGTATTTGCTTTTCTTTCCCAAGCAGGGCAATTGTATCTTTGGTTATTCATGGGACATGTTTTAAATGTATTTTGTTTCTTCAACCAGATTTTTATATGCGCGTTTTTAGAAAAGTTAAATAAAGTTATAACCCAGTTTCTAAGAAAAGATTCAATATTTATTTGTTATTACAATTTTGGTTGAATGCATATTAAAGAACAGTTGAGGTCAATACTGTGAGGGTGCTGCTTGAAAAAAAGACATACTCCTTACTGTGTGCGGGGGGGAAACTCAAAAAAGGTGGGGGATAACACAGTGACAGCTAATCGCAGTTGCCAGCAATCATATTGGCGATAGCGTCCCTTAATTCCCCTTCATGGATCCTCCTTGCAGAGTCATGAGGACGGCTATCCCTGTTGGTGCATGTCAGAGTCAAGGGGGTTGGTTTCTCTAGCACGGGGTGGAGAAGGTGTCCCTTGCTCTCACAAATGTTGTGTAGGACCGCGCAAGCAGACACCACGGGGAGATAGTTCTTTTCCAAGACTGTCAAAGGGGCCGAGACACCCCCATCTAGCCTTAAGCCTGCCAAAGCACGCTCAACCACATTCCTGCAGTGGTTGAACACCCTATTGTACGCAATCTTCTTAGGAGTGAGATCTCCGCCGTAAGGCTTCATTAGCCATCTCGAAAGTGGGTATGCAGCGTCCCCCAGGATAACCAGGCCTATGCTGACACCGCCGATGGTTATGGTCGGGTTTCTGGGGACAAACTTTCCACCCTCCATGGCATGCCAGAGGGATGAGTGCCGGAAAACGAAGGTATCGTGCGTTTTTCCGGTGTAGCCAAGCACAATGTCCACAAACTTCCCCGAATGATCCACTGTTCCCTGGAGGAGAATGGAGAAGGCACTCTTCCTGTTCACAAATTCTTCTCCCCGCCCCTTTGGTGGTCTTACTTTTATGTGCGTTCCATCCACAGCTCCAACGCACTGAGGGAAACCCATCTGGCGGAAACCATCCATTATCCGTAAATGTAGAAGGGCAAGAAAAAAAGTGGTCAAAATTTTGATGCATTGTGAGCAAAAGTTTGGTTGTGGTGCATGCGCATACATCCCCTGGCACCTGCTTGCCTTCCAGGATTTCAGGGCAGAGACCACAACTCCATTGCTTGGCCCATTTACGGCATGGTTACCGAATAAAAAAACTTGCACGGTTCCCATGGGAGAATGAAATAATGCTGGTTGAAAACAAGAGGCAAGCCTCGCAGAGTGTTCCTGGTGGCCTTCGGCAGAAATGTCTTATTGTTGGAGGGGGCAAAGTGCCCTGCAGCCCTCCGTTCAGCCCCAGGGGCCCTGATGGCCGAGATGACATAAACTGGATTTTAAGGAAAGGGATACCTGGTGGTCATCCTGACAAACCCGGAATGAAACCCTTCCTACTCTGCCACACACAATAATCAGCAGAAAAGTGCTCTGCGGGCTTCTGTTTTGGGACAGTGCTCTTCAGGGTCCCTGCTGGGCGAGATCCCAACGAAATGGATTATAAGCAAAGGGATACACAGCGGGCATCCAAACAAACCCCTGCTTAACCCCTTCCAACTCTGACGCACACACTAATCATCTGAAAAGTGCCGTGCAGCCTTCTGCCAAGGTACGGTGCCACCTTGGTGGCCCTGCTGGCTGGGATGCCATACCAAAAAGGGTTTCCCTGGGCCATCCAGACCGCCTCGCCGCTGAAACGCCCCCAACCCTGCAGCGCCAACCTCACAGCCCGCACTATCTCCACTGGTTGTTGTTCTCAGATTGTATTTTTTAAGGGGCACTTTCTGCTGGAAGGACTTAACTAGAGGAATCCGAATACTGGGAACCCACTGGCTATCCATGCCAACCCTGCTGTACTCTCTTCGGGGTGCAATTTGCTTTGCAACTCTGCTGTCTTGGCGCCAGTTCCTTGCAAGACGCAACTTCTTTTCCCAGGGAAGTCAACCCCCCCTCCTCCCATTTCAGCCCACTGGGTCTGGGAACTAGCGTACCTACCCTCCGGTAGTCTCCTAGGCACACAGTGGACGCCAGAAGCACATGCTCGATCGCAAGGCACACTTCGATCACGATTACAGACACCGTGGACACACCCAAGCCAAAAGTGTTCGCTGTCTTGCGGTATATAAGAGGCGATGTAAGCCACCACACAGTTATGGCCACCCTCTCCTCCACTGAAATCGCTTGCCTCATCTCTGTGGTTCTTCTTTCAAGGTAGGGACGCAGGCGCCCCGCAATTTCAAAGAGGGTGGCTTTGGTCATCCTGAAGTGATATAGCCACTGGTTGTCGTCCCATTTCTCCAGTACCTCCTCGGGCCACCACATCCGCCACATCCTCTCCCTAACCCACCACCTTTTGGGGCACGGGACTTCGCACAAGAGAGGTGCCAAAAAGTGGGAAATACAACCTCGAGCGTCTCACGGCATCGCGACGGTTCCTGGCGAGCCTGCGTCGCCTCGCTCCATCTTCGGGCCAGCAACTTTCCAGTGCTACTAACAAGGCTGAAATGACAGTCATTAACGGGGCGAGGACCCCAGCAATGATCGTCACCAGCTCGTTCTCCATACACCAAACAGCAGAAAGCAAGTGGACAGAAAGAGGAGGAAAAAGTTTCCACGGCGGTTCAAAAGGCCCGGGGGAGGGCGAGGGGGCGGGTTCGTGGGAGGATGTGAGGGGACGCGCGTGCGTACTGACGTCATTGATGACGCTCCAAATGTTTCTTTTAAAATTAGGGCACAGCCAATCAAAAGCTAGGCAGGGCGGGGAAAGGACACCTTTGGGAGTGGCAATGGTAATACTGTGTGAATGCTTTGATGCTTCCTAAGCCTCATCCCTAGGGAGCCGTGAGAACGCTACTAAAAGTTCGGTACGTGTTAGTGAGGATTAAGGAAAAGCCCGCCTGGATCGCGGTGGGAAGATTTCTGCACCCCGTGAGAAAACGGCCATTGTATTGAAGAACCAAGATGTGCGATAATTTGATAAAGCTGGCTAAGCCATGTAGTGTGTTGAAAACGGACCATTTGTTCTTCCAGGCACATTTTTGGAAATCTGTCAGAATCCAGTGAAAGGATCTTCCACCAGTAATTGAAGGCTTTAATTATAGTCAGACTGTAAGTTGAATGGGTGCCTGTTTCAGCTCTTCCTGCTGCTACAGGAGTATTCCTGTCGGTCTCCAAAACAGTCCTCAAGAAAGGTGCTTGATTTTGTTCAAGCGGGAGGGCCTTTGAGAGCCCCCACAATTCAGCACCTTATGTTAGAACTGGTGTAATTTTTGCGTTATATACCTTCCAAATGGGGAGCAAGGAAGTTGGGTGATTATAACGGAGCAATTTAATTAACATTTTGGAACCTGCTGTAGCCTTTGTGGAACTTTGTTCGAAATGATTAGTCCAAGGCCCTGTATCTGTAAAAACAACCCCTAAGTATGAAAAGCAATGGGTTTGATTTATAGGCTCCCCGTCCAAGTACCAATTACGTTTGACCCGTCTTTTCCCAAATACCACCACTTTGGATTTGGACTTGTTGATGTTCAAACAATTGGCGGCACAATAGGCACTGAATTTCCTCAACGGTCTTCTCAGACCTACTTGGGAATGAGCCATTAGAACCGTATCATCTGCATATAGAAGGATATCAATATTCTGTTCAGAATCTTTGGTATGTGTACAGGAGGTGATTCTCTTCCTTCTTCCCGGGAAGCATTTTTCACAAGGCAGAAATTGGGTCCTTATTCCAGGTTCCCAGATGAAAATCAGGTGGTTTAAAAGATGTTTTGGGGGTATTGAGACATTCAAGGTCTGTTTCTTTATTCATCTGAATGGTAGCTCACTGTTTGGTTTTTTAAAATTTTCACACCAATAAAGAGCCAGGAATAAGGAACCCACTTCAGCTTGGTCAGATTTTGTGAGTATCCAAAGAAGGATAAATGGATCTATTAATAATTATGCAAACAAGTCGACAGTTGGGGGAATAATTATTTATCTGAGAGTTCTCACAAAATTTTCCTGAGGTTCCTGGCACTTTTGAATGTTGATATTTAGAGCAAGTCCCGCAAGAAACAGCCACTGATGATTTTAAAGTCATTGCCCCGCTGTAAGATGAGAAGGAACTTTGCCTTTCGGCTCTACTGTTCCTCCCCCTTTTCCCCCTGTGCTTAGGATAGGAACAAAAGTATACGGGGCAGTTCCCTCTCTTTGGAAGGGAACATCAATAGGAGAGGTTATTTCTCAATGAGGAATGTTCTTCTTCCTTCTTCCAGCATCTGGTCTTCTTTGAGAAAGTTATCTTGCAGGTAAGGGTGGGATCCCCTGGATCTGATCCAGAGAGCTCTCTACAAGGAGGTCAGGAGGGAAGAGGATGGGTCATGACCCCTCTGGGTCTTTGGACTCTAAGGGTGTAGAAATGGGCAGCGATACCATTTTCCCAATCCCTGGACATGCTTTCTGTGCCACACTGTACCAAACCTGAGGTTGTATGTAGCTGTATCTTTGAAAAACAAAAAAGTTAAGTTAAGTCACACAGAAACACCAGCCCTGCAAAACAGGAGCTCCATCCCTCTATCTGGGGAAACAGCACAACGGACGCAGAAAGCACAAGAGGGGGTACAGTGTCCGAGATTGGGAAACAACAAATGACAACAGTGGGGGGTTTAGGAAGCAATCGCCTGCAGTCCCCATCTTTTACAGCTGCCAAGCAAAGTCGCTTCGCACAGGATATCAGATCGGGGGGGAAAAAACGTGGCCCCCAGACTCCCTTTCTTCTGGGAAAGGGGTGAATTGCCTGTTTTGGGGGGGCTCCAGGAATGGGGATTAAGTTTTTAAAGAGACCAGAGAGCCCTTGTGTACCTTTAACATCAAAAAAGGCTGCTTCTTCAATATTAGAATGGACAACCGGGTTTCCGGATTTTTTTGGACTTTTTTTTTGGGCATCCATGTAGCTCCAGGGGAAGAAATGGTCAACCCCTGGTTTAGCCCCAGGCCTCTCCACCAGCCAGAGTCTTTGAGGCTCAGAAGATCTCTTTCGGAACAGCGTACCTGCTGCGTGGCAGGGGTTTCCGGTTAATTGCTGCCAGGTAACGAAGGATCGGCTTGGCGGTTTCCCTTTTTTCCCAGAACTGCCCTCGCCACTGGAGGAAATGGAACACGTTGCCTTTCCAGAGGACGATGCCGCCTTCGCCGAAACAACTCTGAGAGACTGAGAGTATTTTGACAACGGAGTTTGGAAAAGGTTGGGGGAACTACAGCTCCCAAAATCCCCAGCCCCATTTCCCTGGCAGACCGGAGAGTCAGATCAAAAGGCTGCTACGGCGGTAAAGAGTCCGTAGCAGCACCAAAGGCTCGCCTGATAATAATGATAATAATACACGGGTTGCGTTTGGCATCTTTCGGTTTGCTGTGGGGAAACCCCTTGGCAATTGCAAAAAGATGCCGGGAAAAAGGGAGGAGGAGGAGGAGAGAGAAGATTTATTTTTTAAATGATACTAAAAAACTGTTTTTAAAAATGTGACGTTTGCAGGGCAGGCCTAGGCCAAGTTTGCCCCTTTTCCCCTTGGCAACCAGGGATCCAAGTCCAGTCCTCCTCCAATCCCGTTCTTTTCCCGCGGGGGGCCCCCAAAAAGCAACCAGTCACAGACAGCCTCTCTTTCTCTCCCTCTTTCCCAAGGGGAACCAAGGCCATGTCTGCACTAGCCTGTTATAGTGCTATTTTCCACTTTCAGCCTCCTAGGGAAATCCGGGGGTTGCAGTTGAGGGAGGAATTCCACAGGAGGTTGAAAGTGGAACGATAACCCTAGAAAACCAAAGGGGGAAAATGGCCCATAATGACTAAATAATTTTTCACTGGGATTTCCCCCCCCCCCCCCCCGGAGGTTGGGTTTTTTTTTAATTGTTTTGGAGGAATGCTTTTTTCACTGGCTTCCTTTCACCCACATACATACACAAATAACCAGGGAGGGAGAGAGATAGATACACACACACACACAAAACCTAAATTATTATGTTGGTCTATTTCCTAATAAAAAGATTGCAACCTTTTTATTAGGAAATAGACCAACATAATAATAATAAAGAAAAGAAAACAGAAAAAAGAGTAAGAAAACCATACATCACTAAGAGAAGCAAAATCTTCCCCCCCAAAAAAAAAATACTAAAAAAATTATACCAATTTAATGAACTATACAATTATTTCTTTTTTTTTATCTCATAAAGGCTTATTTTCTTTAATTACACATTTGTCTCAGTTGATCTAAATATTCCGTTACAATATTTTAATATTCCATCGTACTGTGCCTTTAAACATTCATATAGAATGCTCAGAAGAACAGATAAATTCAAAGCTATATTTTGACCTATATCCATAGCCCTCGACCTGCAAATCTATTAACTAGTCATTTTTCTTAATTTCTTAGCGAAGGGTTTAATTAGGGATGGGACAAATCCAGAATTTTCCAAATCCAAATCCATATCTGAATCTCAAACCTTTCAACTTGTTTTTTAAAAAAGGGTTTAAAAAGCAATTGTTAAAAAAACCTTTAAAAACATTTTTAAAAAGAACTTTAACAAAACCCTATTTTTGGTTGATGGATTTGAAAGATTCGGTTCACCTGTTTTTGCACAGGGATTTGGATTTGCGAATCTGGAATCCTTGCCAAGGATCCGAGGATTTGCAGACTCGGTTGGCCCATGCCCAGGTTTAATCATTTACCCCCATGGTAGCTAAACTCCCCCATTTAGCCTCCACATATGTATACAGATGTAGCCTCCATGCTTTTCTTTTTTTACTGTCAGAAAGGTTCTTTCTGCAAGAATTCCAGGCCATTGTTTGCTTCCATGGTTGCCCTGGAGATGAGAAGGTTGGACTAACTGAAAGTGGCCATAGCCAGTACTGGTAGTGGTTGTGGCTGGATGCCCTCTGGGTTGCTCCTACCACTTTCGCCTACCGGTGACTGGGTTGTTGTGTTTTTACAGTGATGGCCGCGCTCTTGAGGCGGTTCAGGGTAAGGGGCCACAGAGAGAGTTGGGGGAGGACGAGATGGCCACTGTGTGTGGGGGCGATATCTCTTGTTGGTTTGGGCCCCTTCCTCCTTTCAGGCCCCTTTGGGACTAGGAGGCCAGTCAGCCCTCCTGTTCCTCTGAGAGGTTCCCCATTTTATCTCCTTTGCAGAAGCTCGGGAAAGAGGCGCCCCCACTTCTGTGGCACGAACCGCGACCAAGAGGAGGCTTCCGAGGCGCCTCCAATGTAAGCCCCCTCCAGCCCCCTATTCCCTTTCAGGACAGGTCCTCCCCCTCCCTCCCTCCCTCCCTCCCCATAGGGTACCTTCCTGTCCCTGCACCCAGGAAAGACAGCCAGCCAAGAGAGAGATGAGGGGGCTTGCAGGAATGAAAGGGAGGCTCTGCCTTTGCACTTTGGCCTCCAAGTCATCCCTGGAGTTTTCAGCCCTGCAGTCTCATCCAGTGAGGTGGATTCTTTGAGACATTCTGTGGCCAGGAGGCAAAGAATCCCCCCTCCTCCTTTGCAAAGCAGCTTTGGGGAAGAAAGAGACAGGAAGAAAGAGATCCCAAAGGAGACAGACCCCTTGATTCCTCCAGTCCCCATCCTTCAACTGCACTCCTCTCCAGCTGCCTCTTTCTTCCAACCCTTGCAGATGCCAGAAGCTTGTAAAAAACATACCTGTCAAAGTCTGCAGGGACAGGAGCTGGATGGTGGCTAGAATTTCCTAGGGGAGTTCTGGTCACCCATGGGAGAAAGAGGGAAGCTTCTTTCCCACTCCTCCATCCTTTTTCCACTCCCTGCTCCCCAGTAGAAGCTGAGTCAACCCAGGGCCAGGCATCTCAGCGCAGGAGCCTTTTTCCCACTGCTTTCCACTGCTTTCAGGCAGGGCTGGGGGTCCTCCAGCCATTGGGTTTGTTGGGACTGTCACTTCCAGCAGCCCCTGGCGGGCTAGCCAGTGGTCAGGAATGCTGGAAATCACACTCTGATGATATGGGTGGCCCTCAGGATTCCCACATTGCTTTCAAAGGCAAATTGAGCTGCTCCGGAGCAAGGGATGGCAGGCGAAGATGAAGCCCTTTAGTGGAAGATGTCCAAGCGTTCCGTTCATTCTTTTCTCTTGCCAGGGCTTCGTGGGAGCGGAAGACATCTCCTCAGGTCCCAAGCTGAGTGTGGAGGAGGAGATCACAGCCCCAGGGGAAGAGGGGGAGATCCAGACCAGTGACGGGGAGAGGTACTTTTTTCCCAGGTTCAAGAGTGCGGGGGGAGGCATGCGATCCTGGCAGTTTAGGGCATAGAAGAACAACCTATGACAGCAGAGAGACCCATCCCCCTGAATTGTACCCTTAGGCAGGGAGCTTTCAGGGCAGCTGTCCAAATCAGTTTTGCTCTCTTTCTTGCCCCAAAGAGGGCAGGCCCATTCTAATGCTTTCCAGAGAGCAATGCCTCGCCCCCTGACCACTGTGGGAAGGGGCAAAGTCTGGTCAGCAAGTAAGGACACCAAGCCAACTGAGAGATGTCAAACTTCTGGAATTTTGAGTTTTTGTTTTGTTTTTTTGAAGCTTTAGTTTTTCCCCTAATTTTTTCTGCCTTGTTTCTAAGCTGTCCTATCTTTGAGGAGCACTTCCATCTTCAGAAGTAATCTCTCTCCCAATGGGCCAACAGAGGCTTTTTCCGGGGGATCAGGGAGAAAATCTTTGGGGCTTTGTCTTTTTCCAAGGGGCCTTGCTAACTTCCTTGCAGGATTGAGCTCCTCCTGGTTGGCTTAATGGGTAGATTGGGAGCGGAGGAGAGTGGCAAGGGCTTTTTGGGTGAGTTCCCGTTCTGACCATTGGACTGTTTATTGTTTCTCCTCTCAGGAGGCAGAGAACACCAGGCCTCATCTCCCCTGATGAGGACGCACTCTTCTCCCAGGTGAGGAAGGGAAGGGGGCTAGAAATGGGAAAGGCTGGCATTTCCCCCTCCCTCCTTCCTTAGGGAAATACCTTCAGAATAGATCCACCCCAAGACCTTTTGCTGCCTGAGCCAAATGGCAAGATGGCGCTCTCTCCTTTTCTTTCCCCAGTCAGGAGAAGAGGAGGATTCCAGCTGGACCACCCCCCTCTCCCTGGCCTTCAAACCCAGTCATTGCTTCCATTTTGCATTGCCTCTCCCTGCTGTACCTCTCCCCCTCTTTCTACAGCCATCGTTTCTTTCTCCCTGGGCTTCCTTCTCTTCCTCACTCTTTTTTGCGGGTTGCATCTGATGAGGGGAAAGGGGAAAGTCCCACATTTCACTCCTCCCCCACAACTGTCTTTCCCAGAGTCCAGAAGACGCTGCCTTGGATGGCATCAGCAGCCTGGAGGATGTGGAGAATGAGACTGTGTCTAGCTCGTCCAGGTACTTTCTTCTCCACTGGGGGAATAACATTGCTACCCCCAAGTGCTTTCCTTTCCCTGCCTTGATCTCGCAGAGCCAGAGACACCTGGAACTGCCCACCCACCCCCAGTCCCTGCCATTCCCTGGCATGGGAAGGCTGCCATTTCCAGTCCCCCCAACCCCCCCTTTCTCTCTGCCCAGCCCCCTGGACTCGGAGGAAGAGGAGGAGGAAGCTGCCCTCCATCCTTCCCGGTGGCCCTCTTGTGATCCAGAGAAGGTAAGGGACAGAGTTCCCCTTGGAAAACCTGGGACTACCACCAGGAAGGCATCACCCCAGCCCCCCCCATCGGGGTAGATGAAAGGTGCCTCTTTCTGCTGAATGGCAGGCTTGTCTCAGAGAAGTGGGCCCTCTCTTGACTGGGACCAACTGGATTCAGACAAGGGGCCTGTTTTTCAGTGAGCATCTCTGCGTGTACCATCCCTCCCACTCTGCTTCCCACTCCCTCTCAGCCCGAGAAGCCTTTGCAGGGCTCCCTGCAGGTGCCCTGATTTCCTCTCTTTCTTTTCCGGCAGTGCGAGGAGCTTCTGCATCGCCTCTGCCAGCTGATCTGCATTCTCTCTTTCACAGAGGCCACACAGGCAGTGGGCTACGTGGCCCAGAAACACTTGGGATTGGCCATCGATCACTTTCTTGGGTCCACAGACAGGTAGGAAGACTGCCTCTTGTTCTGCCCCAAGGAGTGTCCAGTCCTGTG
This sequence comes from Ctenosaura bakeri, assembly GCA_948474755.1. Classification (NCBI taxonomy): domain Eukaryota; kingdom Metazoa; phylum Chordata; class Lepidosauria; order Squamata; family Iguanidae; genus Ctenosaura; species Ctenosaura bakeri. The sequence continues at coordinate 17,588 of CAOLHI010005743.1, read as the reverse complement.
GGGTCCCCTCTCACTCCCTGTTCCTCTTCCCAGGCAATGTGCTGAGTTCATACGTGCAGTCTTCAACTCACCAGACTGCAATGTGGATGTGGCGCTGGACCTGCTCCTGGCCCAGGTGAAGGGAGGCCCTCACCCTTTGGATGCAGCCACGGTAAGGACCTCACTGCCCAGAAGAAGTCCCAGCTGCACTGGCCCACCCATTCCCCTCGCCTGGTTCTCTGGTGTCTTCCAGGTAGTAGGAAGTCCCATCAGATGGACCTGTGAGGGAGAAGGAGATTTCCAGAGAGTTCTGAGGACGACCCAGTTTTCCTCGCCTGCACCTTGTTTTGGGGGGCAGGGGAAGGAGACAGCAACCCTCCTGAGCATCCACACTTGTTGAGGCCCAAACCTCCTTCTCTCCACAGGTGAAGGTCACCCAAGCCATCCATTGGATCATCCCCTACATCTGTGACATCCAGACACTGGAGCAGCTGTGGGTCCCAGAGGCTTCCCCACCCTGGTGAAGCTGTTCTTTGAGGCCACCAAGATGGAGGAGGAGGAATGGACCAGTGGGAACCCAGAGAACAACTCCTTGTCTTCCGAGTAAGCCGGGTGATTAGGAGAGGGGTGGATGGAGAAATGATCAGGGGAGTTTCTGGCCCTCTTGAGGGGCTGGAAAGTGAGAGTCCATGCCCCCCCCAGCAAGCAAGGACGCATCTCTATCGCGTCAGCTAGGCTTTGAATGTCCCTCCTTGTTTGTTGAACTCCCTCCTACCTGCAGTGAAATCTTGAAGATCCTGCGAAACCTGCTGGAGAGGATGGCTCAGGTATCCCAGAATGAGATCCGCTCAATGTACTGGGGCCTCTTCCTTCACGTGAGTTTGTCCTCCCCTGCCATTCTCTGGTCGTGGTGGTGGGGAGTGTCTTCGCTTCCCCTCTCCCCAACCCATGAAAAGGGAAAGGTTCGACAAGGGGCTGGGTGGCCAGTTGTTCCTGCCTATGGAAAATGGGCTCCTTTCTCCCGCTCCCTTTCTAGGAGGTGCCCAAGGTCCGGAGGTCAGCCCTCACCTGTTACGGGCACCTTATCCAGCACCTGGAACATGCCCGGATGGAGCACCATACCCTCCACGACCTCTTGTTAATGCTGATGCTGGTGGAGGATGAGGGGTGTGGAGGTGGCTGAGGTGAGGAGGCAAAAGTGATGGCCCCACAAGGCTTTGGATGTTTGGGCTGCTGTGGGGATCTGGAGGAAGGTCAGCGGAAAGGGTGACCTTTTGCCCTCCAAGCAGGTCTGACTCAGTTTCCCTCTGTGTCTTCCTCCTTTACTTTGAAGGCAGCTAAGGCAACTCTCTGGGAGCTGGCCGAGGCCCTGCAGAGGCACCTGGAGAGCAGCCTTCTTGCAGAGGACACTTTTTCCTTGCAGGAGGTGCCTCACAAGGTTGCCAAGCGCCTGGTAGGTGCCCGCAGGGCAGTCTGGAAGGACCCAAGCTCAGAGGGCACGGGGCATTAGGCCAGGCTGAGGGAACCCCGATTTTGACTTTGGTCTTTCACCCCAGATCCAGCACTGCGACTCAAGGAACCTAATGTGTTATCACTGGTTCAGAGCTCCCCAAATCCCAGAGCGATGGGACCCGAACAGAAAAGTGGGGGGTCCGTCATCATCAGGCACGGGAGCTGGGTGCCCAGACCACTTCTGGAGAGCCCTAGCAATTCGTATTTGAGTCCAGAACCTCAGCGGGGACAAGAGGGACCCTTCTTGAATACTGTGTCCAGTTCTGGACACCCCAATTCAAGAAGGATATTGACAAGCTGGAGCAAGTCCAGAGGAGGGCGACCAAAATGGTGAGAGGCCTGGAAGCCATGAAGCCCTATGAGGGTAGACTTAGAGAGCTGGGGATGTTTAGTCTGCAGAAGAGAAGGTTAAGAGGGGACATGATAGCCATGTTTTAATATTTGAAGGGATGCCACGTAGAGGAAGGAGAGGGCTTGTTTTCTGCTGCTCCAGAGACCAGGACAAGGAGCAATGGATTCAAGCTGCAGGAAAGGAGATTCCACCTGAACCTCAGGAAGAACTTCCTGACAGTCAGGGCTGTCCGGTAGTGGAATCTGCTGCCTCGAAGTGTAGTAGAGTCTCCTTCCTTGGAGGTTTTCAAGCAGAGGCTGGATGGCCATCTGTCGGGAGTGCTTTGAGGGTGTTCCTGCATGGCAGGGGGTTGGACGGGATGGCCCCTGGGGTCTCTTCCATCTCTACATTTCTATGATTCTATGATTCTATGAAGCTTTTGGGGCTGGGCTTTCCAGCTCACCTTGTCCCCCAGGTAGATATCTGGCAGCTGCCAATAGTATGTTTCCCAGGCCCAGCTGCCCAAAAGTTCCCATAGGAGAGCTGTGGTCCTTCGGGGAACATCTCCACCAGGGAAGCCCGTCTGGACACAGGTGCTGTGTTGCCTTTTGACCAGTGCAAAGCCCTGGAAGTTCCCGGGGAAAAAGGGGGGTAGTGATCTGTGAGGAGGAGAAGAAGGGGATCAGAAGGGGGGAGAGACTCTGATAGAAAAGGAGAGGCAGAGACAAGCCAGCTCAGCCAGGCAGGGAAAAAAGAGGCTGCAGGCACTCACCACGTCCCAGGGTAGGAGGAACTGGTGCACTGCTGGGTGACACCCATGCAGAAGCAAGGCAGGCAGGCTTCACGGTTCTCGGCACTCAGTTGGAAGTGTTGCGGGCGGCAGGAGCTGCAGGAGAGACTCTCCAGGTTTGGCCTCCCAAAGGGGGAAAAAGAGATGGGGCGTTGGAAAAAAGGAAAGGGAGACCACACAGGGGAAAACCCAGTTTATGATTATCATTCTTTCCAATCTCACAATCTGCCAAATGTTCCTGCCCACCCCCGGGAGTTCCGGGCCACCCATTGCTCAAAGTCTGTGCAGGAATTGAGGCTCTCGGATGTTATTCCCTCCTCACCTTACACTGGCACAGCCCCCTGGCATCACACTGGCTGCTGAGGCTGCCTTGTGGGTTACAGTGGCATAGAGTATCGGGGAATGGAGGGAGAAAAGAAGGGGAAAAAAGAAGCTGAGATCTGAGAAATGGAACAGGTGTCTAGCCTCACTCTTTGCTCTGGTACATCCCCTCCATCCTGCCCCCGGAAAACCTCCAGTGTAAGAACAGCCAGATGCAGAAGAAGGGCATGTTGGACATGCTCAGCAAACTCCTCCCTTTTGTGCCTATGACTCTGTATGTGCTTGGCGGGGGAATTCCAAGTTAAGCGCTGAGTGTAAACTTGGGTTTGCGTTGCCCCTGCAAGTTAAACCTAGAACAGCTTTCTCCCCTCACCCTTAAAATTTCTAAAATAAAAGAACCTTCATTAATTCCACATTCCAGTGGCAGGGGGATCCAAAGGCAGAAGAGGAAGGCCTCAAACACCAGTTCTTCCTTCCAGCAAGCCAATCCTCTGCTATCGCTGTTTGCCGTCAAGTCATCTCTGACTTATAGAGACCCTAAGGCAATGGGAGTTTCTTTCAAAGATTGGTTCAGAGGGGATTCCTTGCCCTTGCCTTCCTCTGCTGCTGCTGCTGGGAAAATGTAGTTTATCCAAAGAAACCCAGTGGGTTTCCATGGCTGAGTGGAGATTCAAACTCTGGTTTCCTGAGGTCCTAGTTCAAACCACAACACTACTCACTCTAAGCTAATCCCATTGCAATTTTTTACAACAGGCTTAAAAAACAAAAACAAAAACACAAAAGCGGGGGAACCCTCCTCCAAGGTGGAGTCACAGGGGGGGGAGATGGCCTCTTGGGAAACCCCAGAGGGTCAGATTCAGATACACCAAGGGGGTATTTTTGGGGCCCTTAGGCTCTGACAGTCCCCAGAACTGTCCTATGGCTGCAATGAAACTGGGGGGGGGGTTAAAATTGCCTTGCTGTCGTCTCCCCTCTGTTAATGATCTCTTCCAACTGTTCCCATAACCCAAATGTGGCACTCACCTATACAAGGCTCCCCTTTGGGTTTGGGGGGCCCCCCAGGTCCCCTGGAGCGCACCTGGATCAAGAGAAGAGGCGGAGGTAAGAACGCTGCCCCTTTTTCAGCCCCCCACAGCCACAGAGCCCTAAAAATAGGGGAAGGGGTCCCAGGGTTATCAGTTCCAACCCCCTACTTCGTGCAAGAACTCAACTAGAGCACCCCCAGCAGCAGGAAGCGGTCCAAAATCTCTTTTTGAAGCTGTTCAGCGAAAGAGAACCTACTGCCTCTCCAGGCAACCGGCTCCACTGCCAAACTCCCTTTTACTGTCAGGGGAAGCTCCTTCTAATGCCCAAAACCAATATCTACCCCCCTTCTCCTAACTTCCAACCATCAGACCTAGTGAGACCCTCGGGGGCAGCAGACGGCATTTTCTGCCCCCTTCTCGTCCCCCCTCAGTCTTCTCTCACCCAGACTGAACACGCCCAGCTCCCTTTGTTGCCCATCTTTCTTATCGTTTTTTTTTGGCCTTCTCTAACTTGCTCCAACTCATCGCTATCTTCCTTAAGATGAGGCCCCCCAAAACTAACCCGCAGGACTCTGGATGAGGCCTGACCAGTGCAGAACATAGTGGCACTATGACTTCCCTGAAGGGTGTCTCACACCTCCACAAGAAGAACTACAATTTTGGGAAGCAGAGTCAGCTGGAAGAGAAGGCTCGGGGTTTTCACCTTTAGGGTGAGAGTTTACGGGTCATAACAGGATCCTATATAGTATTAGCAATAGGTTGAATATAGTTGAAAAGAATAGACTGAAAAAATGAAATTATTATAGCAATACAAAGGACAAGGAGAGTGAGATTTAGATCATAAAAAAAAAATATACAATCAATAGGATATATAATGTGATGAATAATTTTAAACGTTAAAAAGGGATCTGGAGAAAAAATAGTAGCATAAGCTATTTGTTTTGGGCCGACTTTTCCCTTTTTACATTTATGTTATTCACGTGGTGTTTTTGTTTTATTCTGCCATGTATTGTTTTTTTTCTTTACAATAAATAAATAAATAAATAACCTAGAAATATTAAGTAGTTTGGTTTCTTTTTTTTGTTAATTACTAAGCCTTTTTTCGGATTCTACATGAAGCAGGAGACTTTAAATCTTCTACACTCATGCGAGGCGTAGCGGTTGCCATTCGATTGACGTTGGCTGCTTGCGACAGGGGTGGAGTGCCTTTGTTAGTGGTGTGTAATTTGGAATAGCTTATTTTTGTCTAGTTTAATTGGTGGTTTATGGTTCATATTGTGTAGAGTAGTATACTGTTTTGTCTAGGCTTTTTTTGGTGTGGCCCGTGTTTCTCTACTGCAGTTGTTCTTTCAGTAAACTAAAAATATGACTTTGGTTTTAATTAAAGATTTTGTAATTAAGCATGACTGCTTATTTAGTGTCGGTCATTTGCAAGAAGGGCGGGAAACCAATTTTTAAATTATTTGTGTTTTCTTACTTTTTGCTAGTTGGTTATGGTTTAGTTAGTTTAATTAGAGATGTATAGCTTTCTTTTGTATTGTTCTGTTCTCTTCCTCTTCCTTTGCGTATTGCTCGTGCTTTGTAGTTTATCTTTTGCTTTATTTTCCATTCCAAACCCGTTCCCCCTTTTTTACTTTTTTTTTGTCTATTACACAAAACCTTAAGCAAGAAAAGCAAAAGAAGGGGGAGCAGCAGAAAATTGGTGGAGGGGCAGTTTTGGCAGCTTGGGAGCTCTGGCCCCTCGGGGGGGTCGGGTTTGGGGAGCGGGGGGGGAACAGTTCCATGGTGTTCTTCAGGGGGGAGCTGCACAGAGGATGGGTTGGGGTCCCGGGGCCCCCTGGGGCCGCCACGCGCTGCTCTCGCACGGCAAGGGTTTTGGGGGGGACAGGGGATGCTCCTCCTGCGGCTGCTGCAGATTGCGGTGGTTCCCACTGCGGGGAGGGAAGGAGGAGGGGGGGAAAGGGGGGGGCAGCAGGGGGGGGCGGGGAAAGGGGGAAAACGAGCGGAAAGCGGGGAGGAGGAGCGGAGGGGTCCCTTCTGTCCCCGTGCCCACCGGGAAAAGGGGGAGGGAGGGGGGGTGGGCTTCTGGGCTGAGCTGGGTCCCCCCTTTACGAGGACACACATCAGCTGGATTCTGGAGAGCCCATCCCGGGAAAGGTAAAACCCTGAAGGAAATGGCAGAACTGCATCCTGATGGCGCAGTGGGGGGCTCTTCTTCTGATCTCTGGCCAACCACGTCCTTTCCCCAAAAGACCTCCTTTCCCCACAGAGCCAAAAAGGCCCCCCACTCCATCGTCTCCTTCTTCGGCAGGCTCCGTTCCCAAGAGTTCTCGGCTTCCCGGAGCGGGGGCCCCAGGGGGGGCCCGTACCCCCTAAGCCGCTCACTTCTCCGGGGGGTCTCTTTGACCCCACACTTTGAAAGAGGGTTCCCCTGATAAAACTCCTATGGCTGCATCTGAGGGGTCGGTTTCCACAAAAAAGGGGGGGTTTGGGGGGACCGGGTTTCCAGAGGGGGAATTTGGTCCTTGAGGGTCTGGGGGGACCCCTTTTAGGGTGGGGGTCCACGGGGGGGGGGCCCTTTCCCCCGCAGGAATGGGCTGAGAGGAGCAGCCGGAAACCAGAGTGAGGGAGGAGCTTCTGATAAAAGCTAAAAAACCCAAAAAAACCGCAGCACCTCCTTCCAGTTAGTCCTGGAAGACATTCTTTACAAAATGTTGGAGACCGCCGGAGGACGGCAGAGACCCAACAGCGCTACGGTATACTCGTAGTGTGGTACCGAGTCTGAGGGGGTGGTCTTCCCTTCGTCCCCGGCCTGGATTCTGACCAGGTCCAGCTTGGTGAACACCTTGCTCCAAAAGGTCGGGTTTCGACTCCAGTGGATACTGGTTCTATATCGTGATCCAATTGAGGGGTTTAAAAAAATCGCATTTGGTACAGAAACAAGCTGAACAGAGAAAGCAGAGAAAGCACAGGTTTAGTTCCCTCCCAGCATTATTATCCTTGTTGACTTGAGCGGGAAAGGGAAACCCCCCGCCCCTGGCCCTTTCTTTGACCCTATAACTATGCAGTCTCGGGCATATCAGACCAAGGGCCTGGAATACTGAAGATCTCTGTTCCCCCCAAAGGCCTGAATTCTCTCGGACCCCAAAGTAGGGGAGACCTGCTGAATCTGGAAGAATAGGCAAGTGTTCAGTCACCGCTTGACTACTATTTCCCAAGGGTTTTTCCTCAACAGAATGACTAAGGGGACTCAAGCTCCAGCCCCCCCCCCGTGGCAGGAACTTCCTTTCTGAGACCACCCCCTTTGGGGGGGTCTAAAAAGGAAACACCCCCTGATTCAGCTCCGCACAGGGCAAGGTCTTCCTCTGAGGGGAAATCAGTCCATGGGACACAGCTCCTGGGCTCTGAACAGTGCTCAGCCATGATGGGAAAAACTCAGTCCTCTCCGTTTGGATTTCAAGAATGGGTTGCTACTGCTAATCCTAGGAGATGACTATCTCTGTAAACAGTTAAGCGACCCAAAATCAAGTACTTTACTTGCAAAATAAGAACCTCAATGAAATAAAAAGTTCCCTCTCCTCTGGCCAAAACCAGAGGAGCAATTCCCACCATGAGAAGGCCCATCTGACGCCAACACCCTTTCCCTTTTTCCCACCCAAGGCATGAAGTTTTTTTAAATGATACTGAAATCTTTAAAAAGCGGATGGAAAGAAAACTTCACCCTCATTTGCCACATTCAATAGGGGCAGTTTTCTACCCTGGAGAAGCCCATCTTGGACATGCCTGCTTTAGAGTGCTTGCTATGAAGGTCCTCTTCAAAGGAAAGAGGTGGCAACCCCAATTTAGATTGGAACACAGCTGAGGGCAAAGAGAGTCTAAGCCACACTTCAAAAAAAAAGGGCCAAGCGCTCAAAGCCCTGGATTTGGAGAGAGAGAGAGAGAGAGCTGTCCTTTTCTGTGGATCCCCCAGTCCATTTCCTCATCATCTCCTATCTTTTCTATCACAGGTAAAAAGGGAAATTTTGGAAAGCTTGCTTCGTTCTTTACCCCTTCCTCACCGGTTGGTCTTAGACATACTGTGGTGAATATCTCTGTTTTCCTGAGCGACCTCAACCCACCCCAAACGCAGCCCTCTGGCCGCGTGGGTAGTGGAGGTCAATGGCTTTCACGATGATGGATTTTTTTCTATTGGCAACTCGCCTGACATCAGGGTCTTCATCCGCAAGAAGCCGACTGAGCTCTGTAAGGGAGGGAGGGAGGAAGGGAAGGGGGGAGCCCTGGTGGTGCAGTGGTTAAATGCCAGTACTTCAAGCCACAAGGTTTTATTTTAATCCTGCCCGGCTCCAAGGTTGACTCAGCCTTCCATCCTTCCGCAGGTGGGGAAAAATGAGTACCCAGCTTTTTGGGGGGGCATGTATAAAAAGTTTCGAAATACATGCTATTTCTAAGTTGTTGCCCCCTTGATCCATATGGAGGGGGCGGGATACAAATAAAAAAATTTTTTTAAAAAAGTAGGTGGTGGATTGGCACACAGACCCCGAGGGGGAATCTTTTTCCAAAACTCCAACCTCTACCCCCACAGACCTTTTCCCGCTGCTTTCTTGAACTCACAAATCCAGTTTTTACCAGTCCCACAGACCAGCAGGCGGTCTTTAGAGAAGAATCCGCCGGCCTTGTGCACCAAATACCTGGAGAGAGGATGCCAAAAAAAGAGGAATAGGGGCGATGCTCTCTCCACCCTCTGCATCTCAGGCTGCAGCAGAGAGAGTCGTGGCGCCCCCCGGGTTTCCTCCCGTGCCCCAGGAAGGAAAAGGGCACCCAGAGGACTCCAGAGGGTGCTTTTCTGGGTGGGGGGGGCCAAAAGAGCATGGTTTCCCCCAAAAGAGGAGGCTCATGGTTCAGTGGCAGGTGCCTAAGGGCCATGCCCCTTTTGCACAAGGCCCTCTGAGAAATTTCTCCTCCCGAGTGAGCCTCAAAGGGGCCAAGACCTCCCAGCCCCCTTCCCAAAAAACATGGCTCCCGCTTCTTCACCCAAGGACGGAAGTTGTTCAAAAAGTACTGGCAGGTACACACTATGGCAGCCCCCCCCACTTTGAGTTGTAGTTCCGGATCTGGGGTGAAAGACCAAAGTCAAAATGGGGGGTTCCCCTCACCCTGGGCTATGCCCCGTGCCCTCTTAGCTGGGGCCCCCTTCCAGACGGCCCTGCGGGCACTTACCAGGCACTTGGCAGCCTTGTAAAGCAGTTCCTGCAAGGAAAAAGTGTCCTTTTCCAGAAGGCTCCTTTTAAGGCGCCACTGCAGGGACTCGGGGCATCTCCCAGAGGGTGGCCTTCACTGCCTTCATAGTAAAAAAGGGGGAAGACACAGAGGGAAACTGAGTCAGACCTGCTTGGAGGGCAAAAGGCCCCCAGACCCCCACAGCAGCCCAAACCTCCAAAGCCTTGGCCTCCTCACCTGAGCCACCCCCACGTCCTCATCCTCCACCAGCACAAGTATAAAAAAGCTGGCAGATGGTATCGGGCTCCGTCTGGGGAAGGTCTAGGTACTGGAAGGTGCCCATAAAAGGTGAGGGCTGACCTCCGGACTTCGGGCATGCCCTAGAAAGGGAGAGGGAGAAAGGAGCCCATCTTTTCGTAGGCAGGCAACCCGGGCCCCCCGGCCGCCTTTTATGAACCTTCCCTTTTATGGGTTGGGGGGGAGAGGAAGCGGAAAACACTCCCCACCACCACGACCAGAGAATGGCAGAGAGGAGCAAGACTCACGTGAAGGAAGAGGCCCTGGTAAATTGGGCAGATCCCACACTGGGATAGCTCAGTCGCCCAGTTCATCAGCTCTCTCAGGATCCTCAAAATTTCACTGCAGGTAGGAGGGAGTTCAACAAACAAGGAGGGACATTCAAAGCCTGAGCTGCACGATAGAGAGCGCTTGCTTGCTGGGGGGGGGGAGGGATTCTCACATCCAGCCCCTCAAAAAGGGCCAGAAACTCCCCTGACCATTTCTCCATCCACCCCTCTCCTAATCACCCGGTTTACCCGGAAGACAAGAAGTTGTTCTCCGGCTTCCCAATGGCCCGTTTGTCATTTCCCTCCTGGGGGGGCCCCAAAGAACAGCTTCACCAGGGCGGGGGGAAAATCTCTGGGAACCACAGCTGATCCAGTGTCTGGGTGTCACAGATGTAGGGGGGGACCCAATGGATGGCTCGGGTGGCCTTCACCTGTGGAGAGAAGGAGATTTAGGCCTCAACAAGTGTGGATGCTCAGGGGGAAAGGAAAGGGGGCCGTTCCCTTTTCCCCGTCCCCCAAAACAAGGTGCAGACAAGGAAAACCCCGGGGCATCCTCAGAACTCTCTAGAGACTCCCTTTTCCCTCACGGGTCCATCTGATGGGACTTCCTTTACCTGGAAGACCCCAAAAACCAGGCGAGGGGAATGGGTGGGCCAGTGCAGCTGGGACTTCTTCTGGGGGGTGAGGTCCTTACCGTGGCTGCATCCGAAGGGTGAGGGCCTTCCTTCACCGTGGCCAGAAGCAGTTCCCAGGATTCCCCCACACTGCACTCTGGGGAGGGATGACTGCCAGTATCAACTCGGGGACATTGCCTGGGAAGAGGAACAGGGAGTGAGAGTGGGGCCCCACAGGGATAGGGCACAGGACTGGACATTCCTTGGGGCAGAACAAGAGGCAGTCTTCCTACCTTTCTGTGCACTCAAAAAAGAGTGCTTGATGGCCAAACCCAAGTTTTTCTTGGTCACGTAGTCCACTGCATCTATGATCTCTGCGGAGTAGGGGTTACCGCAGATCAGCTGGCAGAGGCGATGGAGAAGGTCCTCGCACTGGCGGAAAAGAAATAGAGGAGATCAGGGCACCTGCAGGGAGCCCTGCAAAAGGGTTCTCGGGCTGAGACGGAGTGGGAAACAGAGTGGGGGGGGGCTCAATGAAAAACAGGCCCCTTGTCTGAATCCAGTTGGTCCCAGTCAAGAGACGGCCCCCCTTTTTGAGAGAAGCCTGCCATTCAGCAGAAAGAAGGGACCTTTTTTGGTGGTGGCCCCAGGTTTTACCAGGGGGGAAACCCCGTCCCTTACCTTCTCCGGGTCACAAGAGGGCCACCGCAAAGGATGAAGGGCAGGTTCCTCCTTTGTCCGAGTCCGAGGGGTTGGGCAGAGAGGACTGGGAATGGCAGCCTTCTCACCCTCATCCTCCAGGCTGCTGCTGCTATCCGAGGCAGCATCTTCTGGATCCTGGGAAAAAGAGTTGTGGGGAAGGAGTGAAATGGGGGGACCCCCCTTCCGCTCACCAGACGCAACCCGCAAAAAAAGTGAGGGAGAGAAGGAAGCCCAGGGAGGGAAGAAAAAGCTGTAGAAAAGAGGGGGGAGGCAATGCACAATGGAAGCAGTGACTGGGTTCGAAGGCCAGGGAGAGGGGGGGGGGTCCAGCTAGAAACCTTCCCCCTGACTGGGAAAAAAAAAGGAAAAGAGCGCCATCTTGCCATTGGGCTCAGGCAGCAAAAGGTCTTGGGGGGGGATCTATTCTGAAGACATTTCGCTAAGGAAGGAGGGAGGGGAAAATGCCAGCCTTTCCGGTTTTTTAGCCCCTCTTTCCCCTTCCTCACCTGGGGGGGAAGAGTGCGTCCTCATCAGGGGAGATGAGGCCTGAATTTTCCCCCTGCCTCCTAGAGGAGAAACAATAAACAGTCCAGTGATCAGAACGGGAACTCACCCCAAAAGCCCCGCCACTCTCCTCCACTCCAAATCAACCCATTAAGCCAACCAAGAGGAGCTCGATCCTGCAAGGAAGTTAGCAAGCCCCCTTGGAAACAGACAAAGCCCCAAAGATCTCTCCCTGATGGCCCATTGGGAGAGAGGTTACTTCTAAGATGGAAGTGCTCCTCAAAGATAGGACAGCTTAGAAACAAGGCAGAAAAATTTAGGGGAAAAAAATCCGAGCTTCAGAAAAAAAAAAACAAAACAAAGCTTCAAAATTTCCAGAAGTTTGACATCTCCCCAGTTGGCTTGGTGTCCTTAATTGCTGACCAGACTTTGCCCCTTCCCACAGTGGTCAGGGCGGATGAGGCATTGCCCCGGAAAGCAGGAGGATGGGCCTGGCCTCTTTGGGGGGAGGAAAGGGAGCCAAACTCATTTGCACAGCTGCCCTAAAGCTCCCTGCCTAAGGGTAAAATTCAGGGGGGTAAAGGCTCCTTGCTGTCATAGGTTGTTTTTTCTATGCCCACAGTGCCAGGATGGCATGCCTCCCCCAACACTCATGAACCTGGAAAAAAAAGGGCCTCTCCCAGTCACTGGTCTGGATCTCCCCCTCTTCCCATGGGGGGCTGATCTCCTCCTCCCCACTAGTTTGGGGGGCCTGTTTCCCCCCCCTCGGGTTGGTGAGACCTGAGGAGATGTCTTCCGGGCCCCCCGGAGCCCTGGCAAAGAGAAAAAAAGAATGAATGGAACGCTTGGACACTCTTCCACTGAAGGGCTTCATTTTGGCCGCCATCCCTTGCTCCGGAGCAGCTCAGTTTGCCTTTGAACGCAGGTTTGGGAATCCTGAGGGCCACCCATACCATCAGAGTGCGATTTCCAGCATTCCCCCAACACTGGCTAGCCCGCCAGGGGCTGCTGAAAGTGACAGTCCAACAGAACTCAATGACTAGGACCCCCAGCCCTGCCTGAAAGCAGGGAGGCCTCTTCAGCTCAGGGGCCCCTGGGATCTCCATGGGAAAAAAAAAGGGTCCTGTGCTGAAAATTTCCTGGCCCCCGACTCAGCTTCTACTGGGGGGTCAGGGAGTGGAAGAAGGAGGGAGGAGTGGGAAAAAAGCTTCCCTCTTTCTCCCATGGGTGGCCAGAACTCCCCCCAGGAAAATTTAACCATCATCCAGCTCCTGTCCCTGCAGACTTTGACAGGTAGGTATGTTTTTTCAAGCCCTTTTGGCATCTGCAAGGGTTGGAAAAAAAGAGGCAGCTGGAGAGGAGTGCAGTCAAAAGATCGGGGGGGCTGGAGGATCCAGGGGGGTGTCTCAGTTGGGATCTCTTTCTTCCCGCTCTTTCCCCCCCCAAAGCTGCTTTGCAAAGGAGGAGGGGGGGTTTTTTGCCTCCCCGGCCACAGAATGTGGACCCGAGGTGAAGTGAGAGGAGAAAAAATGCCCCCCTTCCTGGATCAGAGAGACTCTCTTACCCGTGACGAAGGAAGCTTCTCCACCGGGTATGTCCCATGGGGGCTCTGGAGAACTGCAACGGGGCAGGAAAAACAAATAAATGTCAGAGCCTCAAAGACTCCATCTCACCGGATGAGACCAAGAGCAGAGCGGCTCCTCCAAGCATTAGAATGGGGTGGCCCTCTTTGGGGCTGGAAAAGGGGGCAAAAATCATTTGGACAGCTGCCCTGAAAGCTCCCTGCCTAAAGGGGAAAATTTGAGGGGGATGGGTCTGGGCCCCTGTCGTTGGTTGTTTTTATGCCCTAAACCGCCAGGCTCCACACACTCTGGAACATGGGGAAAAAAATACCTCTCCAAATTCTCTCCATGACTTCCGCTTCTTTCATTGGGAGGTTATGTTCTCCCTCCCTTTCCCTTTAGGTCGCTGCATCCCCGGGAAGCATCCTCTGCTCCCACAGAGCCCTGGCAAGAAAAAAGAACGCCTGGACGCTCTTCTACCAAAAGTCTTTGCCCTCTCCTGGAATCGCTACTCAGGAGCAGCTCCATTTGCCTTTGAACCAAATTGGGAATCCCGAGCACCACCAGATATCATCAGAGGCAAATCCCCGCATTCCTCACCACTGGCTAGCCTGCCTGGGGGTTTCTTGAACCGACAATCCAACAGAAACTGATGGATTCCTGTACCTGGGTTGGCTCAGCTTTTACTGGAGTGGGAAAAAAAGGGTGGAGGAGTGGGAAAAAGGCTTTGGACTTTCTCCTGTGGGTGACCAGAGATCCCAGAGGAAATTCTATGCACAACCCCCCCTTTCCTCCCCAGAGCTGCTTCGCATAGGTAGAGGGAGGATTCTTTGCCCCCCCTGGCCCCCAGAATGTGGACGATTCGTGGGATGTTATTGGGCACGCTCCAGTGAGAGTGGGAGGTGAGGCAGAGGGAGAAAATGAAAAGACGACCCTTTCATGGATCAGAGAGACTTTCCTTTTACCCATGAATGAAAGGGTTTTTTACTTTTGAGGGGGGGACTCCACCAAATGCTGGCTTCCTGAGGCAGGAAAAGGCAAGGAAATGTCAGAGCCTCAAAGAATCCATCTCACCAGGTGAGACCAGAGGGATGGTTTAAAAGTCCCTGGGGGGCCCCGAGGGCCCCCCCTTTCCTCCACTCACCTGCACTGACTCCACACTGCAGGGCTGAAAACTCTCAAGGGGTGACTTGGAGGCCAAAGTGCAAAGGCAGACCCTCCGTTTCATTCCTGCAAACCCCATCGTCTCTATTTCAGCTGGCTGTCTTCCCTGGGGGGCAGGGACATGAAGGTGCCCTGTGGGGGGGGAGGGGGGGGCCCTGCCCTGGAAGGGAATAGGGGGCTGAAGGGGGCTTACTTTGGAGGAGCCTCGGAAACCTCCTCTTGGTCACTGTTCTTGCAGCAGAAGAGGGGGACCCCTTTCCAAACTTTTGCAAAGGAGATAAAAAGGGGGAACCTCTCAGAGGAAGAGGAGGAATGGCTGGCCTCCTAGTCCCTGGATGCCACAAAGGGGCCTAAAAAGGGGGAAGGGCGTCCAAACCAGCAAGAAGATGGACCCCCGAAACACACACAGTGGCCATCTCGTCCTCCCCCCCAAATCTCCCTGTTGGCCCCCTTTCCCTGAACCGTCTAAAAGGGCCGCCATCACTGTAAGAACACAACAACGCAGTCACAGGCAGGCGAAAGTGGGATACCCTGCCAGGCGCAACCCACAAAAGGAAACCACCCCCAGCGACAGCCCGAAAGGCAATGGCTAGTTTCAGTTGGGCTACAACCTTCTCACAACCAGGGCGACCATGGGAAACTGGCCTGGAATTTTTCAGAAAGAACCTTTCTGACAGAAAAAAAAAAAAAACATGGAGGCTACATTGTTTTATATATGTGGAGGCTAAATGGGGGGGTTTAGCTACAATGGGGGTTAATGATTAAACCTGGGGATGGGTTGAGTCTGCAAATCCTCGGGAAACCTTGGAAGGATTCCAGATTCGCAAATCCAAATCCCTGCGCAAAAATAGGTGAACCGAATCTTTCAAATCCATCAACCAAAAATAGGGGGTTTTTTAAAGTTCTGTTTTAAAAATGTTTTTAAAAGTTTTTTTTTAAAAATTGCTTTTTAAACCCTTTTTTAAAAAACAATTTGAAAGGTTTGAAATTCAGATATGGATTTGGAAAATTCTGGATTTGTCCCATCCCTAATTAAACCCTTCGCTAAGAAATTAAAAAAAAATGACTAGTTAATAGATTTGCAGGTCCAGGGCTATGGATATAGGTCAAAATACAGTTTTGAATTTATCTCTTCTATCTGAGCATTCTATATGAATGATTAAGGACACAGTACGATGGAATATTAAGATATTGTGACGGAATATTTAGATCAATTGAGACAAATGTGTAATTAAAGAAAATAAGCCAGGAGCTGAAGCAGAATAAAAATTTCAGAGATAAAGTTCACAAATATGAACAAAAATAAAAATCAGAGAAAACACGTGGGTTTTCCAAAGAAAAAAATCACCCAAAAAAAGTAAGGGGAAAAAAAGGCCAATTTATAAGACCTGAAGAACTAGTCTTTGGAACACTAGCTTTAAGAAAAACAAAGGGAGGGAGGGGGTTTTATGGGGGAAACATTTTCTTAAAATAATTTATTGTTGATAAGTGCTATATCTGAAATCACCAACTAGAGCAGGCAAAGAAAATAAGGGAAGATCCTTTTGCTTATATTGTATGTGTTTTAATAGGAAAATTTGGACTGGCTTTGGAATTATATAATTTTGTCCTTTATGAGATAATAAAAAGAAATAATTGTATAGTTCATTAAATTGGTATAATTTTGTAGTATGCTTTTTGAGAGGGGAGTAGCATTTTGCTTCCCTTTGTGATGTATGGTTTTCTTACTCTTTTTTCTGTTTTCTTCTTTTCTTTACTCGTCTATTATTATTATGTTGGTCTATTTCCTAATAAAAAGGTTGCAATCTTTTTATTAGGAAATAGACCAACATAATAATATTACGTTGTGTGTAGGTGTGTGTCTATCTGTCTCCCTCCCTGGTTATTTGTGTATGTATGTGGGTGAAAGGAAGCCAATGAGAAAGCATTCCTCCAAAACCATAAAAAAAAATCCACAATCCCCGGGGGGGCGGAATCCCAGTGAAAAATTATTTAGTAATTGTGGGCCATTTCCACCCTACACTTTTCTAGGGCTATCATTCCACTTTCAACCTCGTGTGGAATTCCTCCTCAAACTGCAACCCCGGGATTTCATAGGAGGCTGAAAGTGGGCCAAGGTGGATATTGAGGCAATTTCTAGTTTTCCGAACTCTGAGAGAGCCAGTCCTGTGTGAAAATGATCGTTACCCAAGACCCAAAGGAAATGTTTCCTGGGTATGTCAGTCTGTGTTCTATGTTAAAGGAATACCTAATAAACAAATTTCCAGTCAGAAATTTCCAATCCGTACAATCTAACTGGTTTGACCTGGATTATTCTCGCTCAAAAAAGACACTAAAAGCAGCCGTGAGTCTAGATCAAAAGAAACCTACACCAGACAATCACACAAAGAGGCTAAAGCTAAGAGGCAATTAGAAAAAGCTAATAGCCTCTAAGAAGGCTCAGGATACAACCACAGTCTGGTCTGAGCTGGAAAAATCAGCAAAAGGGCCAAACTCAGCTACTTTTTGGAATATTGTCTCTGGCGTGCTGAAGGAGCGTAAGCTACCATTTGACATTCCCGTTTCAGCTTCAGTTTGGGAGGACCTTTATACTGTTTTGTTTGCTAACCCCAACCAGGAACCCACAGGAAAGAGAACCCTTGTGCAAATACCCACCGTTAGTTCCTCCCCTTGGCCACCAGGGTCAGTGACAGAAATTAAACATATCATCCAGTCATTAAAACCTAATGAAGCTCCTGGCGAAGATATCCTGCCTCCAGAACATTTCAGGGAACAAACTGACCGGTGGGCACCATTGTTGGCAGAAAGGTTTACATACATAGACAATACTGGCCATATTCCAACAGGATGGGAACTTTCCATCATAATTCCCATATATAAAAAAAGGAGATAAGGAAGATCCCAGAAACTATAGACCCATCAGCCTTATTGACGTAACAGCTAAGATGAATGCAAAACATCTCCTAAGTAAAATTGAGGACTGGGCAACTGAGAAGAACATATTAGTGGAAGAACAGGCCGGGTTTAGATCTGGATACTCTACAATAGATAATTGTTTTATCCCACAACACCTTATTACCAAATACACAACCGATGGCAACCATCTCTTTACAGCCTTTATAGACCTGAGTGCGGCATTTGACTCCATAAATAGAGACATCTTATGGAGGAAGCTGGCTAAGTTAAACATGGAACCTGGACTCCTATACCTGGTCGAGGCCCTTTATACAAATACATCCCTGAAGGTCCGTACTGGATGCAATGGCTCCCTTACTCGGAATTTACCCACGGCTGAAGGTGT